>PVJS01048373.1:0-15078 GCA_004027185.1 Glis glis
AAAAAAAAAAAAAAAAAATAGGGCCGGGGGTGTAGCTTGGAGGTAGAATGCCCCTGGGTTCAATCCCCGGTACTGCAAAAAAAAAAAAAAAAGAGAAAAAAATTGCTTATACGCCATGATTTTTCTTTTCACTTAACCTTATGCTTATGAGATGAATCCATGTTCTGCATGTGTCCTTGTAGTTCAATCATTTTTACAATTCTGTGTTGTCCGTTCTGGCAGCCACCAGCCATGCAGGCCTTTTGGGCATTTGAATTGTGCTAGTCTTAACTGAGATGTGCTCTAAGTGTGAAGAATATACTAGGTTTTGAAGATAGTATGAAAGGAAGCATGTGAAATGTCTCATTAGTTATTTTTTATATTGATTAAATGTTGAAAGGAGCCGGGTATGGTGGCGCATGCTTGTAATCCCAGTACTTGGGAGGCTGAGACAGGAGGATCACAGGTTCACGTCCAGCCTCAGCTACTTAGTGAGGCCTCCGCAACGTAGTGAGACCCTGTTTCAAAAATAGAAAGGAGCCGGGCATGGTGGCGCATGCTTGTAATCCCAGTACTTGGGAGGCTGAGACTGGAGGATCCGGGTTCGTGGCCAGCCTCAGCTACTTAGTGAGGCCCTCTGCAACTTAGACCCTGTTTCCAAATAAAGAATAAAAAAAATTAAGGCTAGGGGTGTAGCTCGGAGGTAGAATACCCCTGGGTTCAATCCCCAGTACCGCAAAATAAATAAATAAAATAGAAAGGATTAGGGGTGTAGTTTGGAGGTAGAATGCCCCTGGGTTCAATCCCCAGTGCCACAAAAAAATGATGAAATGATAAAATTTTGAATGTGGTAGGCTAAATGAAATATCAAAATGAATCTCACTTGTTTCTTTTTACTTCTTCTTCTTTTTTTACTTGGGATTGAATCCAGGGGTGTTCTACCTTCAACCTACATGCCTAATCCTTTCTGTTTTTGAAACAAGGGATCACTAAGTTGCTGAGGCTGGCCTCAAACCTGTGATCCTCCTGTCTTGGCCTCTCAAGTATTGGAATTACAGGTGTGTGCCTCTGCTTCTGGCTTCTTTTTACTTCTTTTAATGTGACTACTAGACAATTCTGTTATGTATGTGGTTCACAATGTATTTCTATTGACCAGGACTGGTCTGAGGTGAAGAGTATGAAATTTGATGCAGACCAACGTATGTAACCCTCAGTCATTAGTTTTCTACCTTGGTGATTTAAAGTGAGTTACTTAACCCATCCCTTGCTCTTTTTCAGTTGTGAAATGGGTAATGACTTTACCTAGCTCAGATTGTTATTGAGAGGAATAAAGGGGTAGATAATAAGTCATGCATCATGGGGCACACTTGTAATCCCAGTACTTGGGAGGCCAAGACAGGAGGATCACAGGATCAGCAAGAAGATCAGCTACTTGAGGCTGTCAGCAACTTAACGAGACCCTGTTTCCAAATAAAAATAAAAAGGGCTGGGGCTGTAGCTCAGAGGTAGAATGCCTCTAGGTTCAATCCCTAGCACACAAGAAAAATAAGGGGGGGGCAGATAATGTAAATCCCCTACTCCAGGGAGTGCCTGTTAACCACTCAGTAAGAATTAGCAGTAATTCTGATTTCTAAATTTTCTAAGGTAAATATGAATTTCTTTTTGGAAGGGGGGGTACTAGGGATTGAACTCAGGGGCATTCTACCTCCAAGCTACACCCCTAGCCCTTTTCATTTTTGTTTTGAAACAGGGTCTCACTAGGTTGCTAAGAGAGTCACTACATTGCTCACGCTGTCCTCGAATCTGAGATCCTTTTGTCTCAGCCTTCCAAGTACTGGGATTACATGTGCTACCATGTCTGGTCAAATATGAACTTCTTATATAATAAACATTAAAGAGAAAATGGAAACAATTCAATTAAAAAATAAAATCAGTTTAAGTTGGGTGTGGTGGTGTATACCTGTAATGCCAATACTTGGGAGGCTGAGACAGGAGGATCATAGGTTCGAGGCCAGTCTCAACAACTTAGCAAGACCTTCAGCAATTTAGTGAAACCCTGTTTCAAAATAAAAATAAATCTAGCTGTACCACTCCTGGGTATCTTTCCAAAGAGACTGAAATCAGAAAATCATAGCAATATATGCATATCCATGTTTATAGCAGCACAATTCACAATAGCCAAATTATGGAACCAATCTAGGTATCCATCAACAGATGAGTGGATTATAAAATTATGGAATATACACACAATGGAATTCTACTCAGCAATCAAGAAGAAAAAAATAATGTCATTTGCAAGAAAATGGATGGACCTGGAGAACATTATGCTAAGTGAGACTAGCCAGTCACAGAAAGTGAAGGGTCATATGTTTTCTCTCATAGAAGAAGCTAGGGAGTAATTGGGATACCAGAAAGACTTCAGATAATGGAGGAGAAACTCCAATGGAGTCAGGAAGATGGTCTAGGGGAAGGGGGCGAGGGTAGAGGATCAATGAAGGAATCACTTCCATTGACATTATGTACATATGTGAAAATACCAATGTCAATCCCAATACCCTGTATGGGGAAGGGGGGAGGGAGCCAGGGAAAGTCCACCAAGTGCTGTGTGCATGTAAGTCACTATCACTATGAACTACATTATGATGTGAGACTATAATGCACCAATAAATATATAAAAAATAAAATAGTGCTGGGAGTGTGGCTCAGATGTAGAATGCCCCTGGGTTCAATCCCCAGCACTAAACAAATAAATAAAAGCAGTTTTTTTGGTTAGTTTGTGCGTGTGTGTGGTGCTAGGAATTGAAACAGGTGTGTGCCACTGCGCCCGGCAAAAGCAGTTCATTTTTAACCATGGGCAGAAGCTGAATATTGGTTTCCTTTTAAAGCTGTGTGATAATGTTTGCTTTGTCATGTAGTGTGTGTGTGTGAGAGAGAGAGAGAGATTGATTCAGGGTCTGCACACGCACAGACCCTGAATGAGCATTGAGTTGGGGACCATTACAAGTGACCATTTATTAGGTAATCCTGTTCTCGTCTTCTGACCCTGGTCCTCCCCTGCCATCCAGGGGAGGGGATAATTGCATCATGGTTCTCCCTGGTGCGCACAACACACCAAGTGTTCGCCTATATTTAGCCAACATGAAGTCACTGAAACTCAATGCCTGCTGGATGCAATTAGTGCTTTGTTATTTGTTGCTCACATGGCTGAGATTCTGACTGCTCTGCGTAGTTTATGTCCTTAGATGAATTTAAAAGGACTGAAAATCATTTGTTACTGGGAAAACAGCTTGGAGAGTCAGAACTGAAATCCCAAAACAACGAGTCCCCTGGAAGGCCCCCCACCCAGGTGAATATTTGATGTCTCCTGCAAGCCAGGGACCTCAATTATCCTCTTCTTTGATGGAAGCGGGAGGATGAGGGCGAGCAGGCGGGGGAGGGTGGGACTGTCTATATTCTACTCAACTGGTAAAAGCACCGCCTCTCATCAGTGGCTCCCAATTATGTCTCAAGTCCATTCTGCTTGCAGCAATCAGAAGTGGCCCATGGATGCAGACAGAGAGCCGTGGGGCTGGGTGCTGTTACAAATGGACCAGGGAACACAGGCTCGACCTGTTGGCTATTGCCTGAATTTTATCCTTGGAGTTTCCTTTGTCTTGATTAAGGCGTGTGTGTGTGTGTGTGTGTGTGTGTGTGTGTGTGTATGTGTTCACATGTGCACAAGCACATAGGAACTGGGAACACCATTTTAGAGTCTCAATTCTCAATTTTTTTGTTTCTCACTTTGGATGACAATTACAGGAAAGACTTACCTCCATCAGAGAATCCAGCGTTGTTTCACAAACAAATGAACTTAAAGGATTTGGCAAAGAAATAATAATTTAAAAAAAACTATTGAAAATACTATTGAAGTAGATATGTATACATAATAGTATTTTACATGGTAAAATTCCTGAAGCCAGGGCTCTATGCAAAATTTAGACCTAAGCCAGGCATGGTGGCACATGCCTGCAATCCCCAGTAACACACACACACACACACACACACACATGCACACACACATACACGACTAGTTAAGAGACTAGTTGCTGCTTTCTCCCCTTCTGACCATCATTATCTTATTCTCTGTGCCTCATTTTGTCACTTAGAATTTATACTCTACTCCTATAATTAATTTTATGATAAAACATAAAGATAGCCAGGCATGGTGGTGCACACCTAAAATTCCAGTACTTGTGAGGCTGAGGCAGAAGGATTTCAGGTTTGAAGCCAGCCTTGGCAACTTAGCAAGACCCTCAGCAACTTAGTGAGAGCCTGTTTCAAAATTAAAAAAAAATTAAAAGCCAGGTGTGGTGGCGCACACTTGTAATCCTAGTACTTGGGAGGGTGAGACAGGAGGATGGCAGGTTCACCACCAGCCTCAGCTACTTAGTGAGGCCCTCCACAACTTAGTGAAAACTTGTTTCAAAATAAAGAATAAAAAATAGGGCTGGGGGTGTATCTCGGAGGTAGAATGCCCCTGGGTTCAATCCCCAGTACAGCAAAAAATAAATTTAAAAAAATTAAAAGGGCTGGGGATGTAGCTCCAACGTAGAATGGCCCTATGTTCAATCCCCAGTACCAAAAAAGGAATATTAAATTCCATTTTGAAACTATTGTTTATTCTTATTTTATTATATTACTACATATTATTATTTTATTATTCCTATATGATTTATGAATACAAGTAGAATATTTAAACAAGCTATTTGACATATCCATCACCTCAAATGCTTACATTTTTTGTGGTGAGGACATTTGAAATCTAGTCTCAGGAATTTTGAATTCTCTATAATTTTTGTAGTTTTACTAAAAATTATGTTTCCAGTATCATTCTTCCTCAGTTGCAATGTAGATTTGGTGAACTTATTAGAAATTTTTCTTTCGGCAACATTAAGAATGAGATGAAAGTGAAAGCAATTGTATAGGCTCAGCTCTCTTACAAGGCAACCTGAAGCAGCCTCGTCTATAAGGTCTATCATTATGTCCTTATAGGCTATGACCTAGAGGTTACAATTACCAGCACACCTTTCTTCCCCTCACAAAAGAAGCATGGAAAGAAAAGTCAGGTGAGTTCATGTCAAGAGAAACATTGAGTTAACTCAGATTTGCTAATAAGAAAATTATTTCAAACTCAGCACTTTATTATTAGTAACAAGTTAATTTCCACATACCTCACACTGTAATGAGAATGGCTGTGTTGGCCAGTACCCAGTCATCAACACCTCAGTGTGAGTGAAGATCTGAAAAGAGATTCTAAGAGACCAGTGAGGTACAGACAGGGAGAGGTCAGTGGGTACTCGGAGCAGGAATGGGTCGCCTGGGGAGAAAATGTCTCTAATTTGAATTTTGCACAAGGACAGTAGTCTCAGGAAGATATTCCCTAAATCCTAGTCCCACTTGCCTTTAGAACCACAGAAGTTGAGTTCTTTAAAATTGTGACTCACAGCCAGGTGTGGTGGCATACACCTGTAATCCCAGTACTTGGGATCACAGGTTCAAAGCCAGCCTCAGCAATTGAGCGAGACACTGTTTCAAAATTTAAAAAGGCTGGGACTCAGAGATAGAATGCCCCTGGATTTAATCCCCAGTACCAAAAATAAATAAACAAATAAAATAAAATTTTGACTCATGGCCAGGCACAATGTAATCCCAATTCCTTGGGAAACTGAAACAAGAGAATCCAAAGTTTGAGTCCAACCTGGGCAATTTAGTAAGATACTAAATAAAATATAAAGAGCTGGAGGAGGGGTCCTTTAGTGGTAGAGTGCCCCTGGGTTCAATGGTCAGTACTGCAAATAAACAAATAAACAAGTAAATAAAACTGTGATTCATATTTCACTTCAACTAAATGCGAGAATTACCACTACTAATTATCATGATGGAAGAGGGAAGTGGGCTCTTTCTGAAGCTTTCATAGATTGTAATTCTAGTGACCATTTATGTCCACTAAAATGCTTGTAGTGAGGTTGGGAGTAAATATTGTTGCTATGGTTTTAAAATGTAAATACATGCTTGGGAGTGTAGCTCAGTGGTAAAGTGCTTGTTTGGCATGCACAAGGCCCTGGGTTCAATCCCCAATACCTAAAAACAAACAAACAAACCAAACACACACACACACACACACACACACACACACACACACACACACATACACACGCATATATATATTTCCATTAGTACAGCAGTTAAACATGCCATAGTATAACTGTCAATAGTTTTTACTACTAGAAATATATGAGTATTTCTTAATTTACTGTTTTTAAAAAATTTTTAAAAGATGATATATTTCAGACCTATGTGATACTCATTTGAAAAAGAAAAGGGAATCTTTATCTCATCCCTTATATAAAATACATTTCAAATGGTCTATGATTTTTAAATAAATATATAAATCCATTAAAATTCTAGAAAGTAAACTAGATTTTATAATCTCAGAGTAAGGAAGCTCTTTTTAAGCAGAACCCCTTAAGGAAGAGACTGTCAATTGGAGTTTTTAAAAAAATTTTAAGTAGCCAGGCGTGGTGGCGTACACTTGTAATCCCAGTACTTGGGAGGCTGAGACCAGAGGATCTGGTTTTGTGGCCAGCCTCAGCTACTTAGTGAGGCCCTCCGCAACTTAGTGAGACCCTGTTTCAAAATAAAGAATAAAAAATAGGGCTGGGGGTGTAGTCCAGAGGTAGAATGCCCCTGGGTTCAATCCCCGGTATCACCACCAAAAAAAAAAATTAAGTTAAAATATCTCCCAAGCAAAGACATAAGAAACAAGGTTGCCACAGTACTAGAGGAAATATTTGCCTTTATCATATTTGTACTATATCATATTTCTTTACTACAAAGGAATATAATGTGGTATACATAGAACATTTACCTAAAATGACCACAATAGCTTTTATGTGGAAGATCAATCAGGAGTTCAAAGAAGAAGAAATACAAAGGTCCCCAAACTCTTCAGCACAGTAAGATGTTAGAGCTGGAGACACTTTACGCAGGAGGAAACCGAGGCCCCATGATGTGCCCCATGTCCCCCAACCAGTTAGTGCAGAATCAACTCAACTCTGCCTTGGAAGCAGTTGGAAGAAACCAGGAGCAGTGGTAGAATGCTCCCAGGTTCAATCCCCAGTACCAAAAATAAAATAAAGTAAGCAGTCAGTAGAGATGATTCTTACATTATCAGATATGAATAAAAGAAGTTGTGAGCCAAGCATCGTGGCCCACGCTTGTAATCCTAGTACTTGGGAGGCTGAGACAGGAGATCACAGGTTCATGGCCAGCTTCAGCAACTTAGTAAGGCCCTGTTTCAAAATAAAAAGAATAAAATAAGCCAGGCGTGGTGGCTCACACCTGTAATCCCAGTACTTGGAGGCTGAGGCAGGAGGATCACAGGTTCGAGGATAGCCTCAGCAAGTAGTGAAACTTTCATCAACCTAGCGAGACCCTGTTTCAAAATAAAAATAAAAATAGAGCTGGGGGTGTAGCTCAGAGGCAAAATGCTCCTGGGTTCAATACCCACTACCAAAAAACAAAAGCAAAGAAGAATAAAATAGGGATGGGGGTATAACTCGGAGGCAGGATGCCCCTGGGTTCCATCCCCAGTACCACACACACACAAAAGTAGTTGTGGCCTCTGCATTCAGATCTGCATGTGTGGCCCTTGGACAGGCAGTGGGGACAACATCAGAGAAGACAATGGAGATTCCCAAGGCACTGGTTGCCCCCTTGGCTACAGAACAAGCGCTCATTTGACTTGGGCTGCTTCTTGTAGGGGCTTCAGAGGCTGCGATGTGAGACAATGAGTTAAGAAGACACTGCAGGTCAGTCCCCGTTTGTTTGGATGGCAACCTCCAGCCCAGCTCTGCTAAAGGTCACTACCTGCAGGGCAAGGCGTTGCTGACAATGGACACAAAGACCTGGCCTGCCATCAGGGCTGGACACTGACACATTGTGAATGGAAACCAAGAGAGGGGGCTAAAGAAAGCAAAATACCTATAATCCAAACAGCTTTAGCTATTTATCAGGTCAGGGATTCCCTAACTGAGGACATAGAAAATAATAAGAACACAGATACTTTTCATTGTAATGATCTTGTATTTGTTTCAGTATGCATAAAAACAATTGGCATACCAAAGTCATAATTTCATGTACACAGTTGCCTTTTTCTAGGATAAGCCTGCAGTATTTAGGTAACAACAACAAAAATACTAATCCAGGCCTGGCAGGTTGGAGGCCGTCTGCAGTAACTTAGCGAGACCCTGTTTCAAAATAAAAAATAAGGGAGCTGAGCAGGAAGGAGAGGATCTCAAGGCAGAAGGGGAGAGAACTCATGGCGGAGCTGAGCTGGAAGGAGAAGATCTCAAAGTAGAAGGAGAATGAACTCAAGGTGGGGCTGAGCAGGAAGGAGAGGATCTCAAGGTGAAAAAAAGAGGGAACTCAAGGTGGAGTTGAGTGGAAGAAGAGGATCTCAAGGCTCAAGGGGAGCAGACTCAAGGTGGAGTTGAGTATGAAGGAGAGGATCTCAAGGCGGAAGAAAGAGAGAACTCCAGGCACAGCTGATCCGGAAGGAGAGGGAACTCAAGACAGAGCAGAAAGGAGAGGATATGAAGGCGGAAGGGGAGGGAACTATAGGCAGGGCTGAGCAGGAAGTGGAAGGGACTCGAGGGGGAGATGAGCAGGGAGGATAAGGAACTAAGGCGGAGCTGAGAAGGAAGGAGAGGATCTCAAGGCAGAAGTGGAGGGAACTCAAGGCGGAGCTGAGCAGGAAGCAGAGGATCTGAAGGTGGATGGGGGAGAGAGCTCAAGACAGTGCTGAACAGAAAGAGAAGATCTCAAGGTGGAAAGGGAAAGAACTCAAGGTGGAGCTGAGCAGAAGTCTCACGGAGGAAGGGGAGGGAGCTCAAGGCGGAGCTGAGTGGAAGGACCTGGAGCTCATTCCTGTCTTAGGGCCTTGATTCCTTGGGCCTGGACTTGGATGAATAGGACAGGAATGTTTTGGGGTATTCTTTGTCTCTTGCCTTGGGGTGTCCCTTGTGTTAGGCCAGATGTAGGTTGAGGTGATCTGAGGGGGATAAGTCAGAACCTGGGCTTCAAGAATTGTCATATCCAGGAACTGTGTCTAAATTTCTTTTATGGTGGTTTTTTTTTCTCATTTATAGTAATGATTTTTTTTTAATTTTTTTGCGGTACCAGGGATTGAACCCAAGGGGCATTCTACCTCTGAGCTACACCCCCGGCCTATTTTTTTATACTTTATTTTGAAACAGGGTCTCACGAAGTTGCGGGGGGCCTCACTAAGTAGCTGAGGCTGGCCGCGAACCCGGATCCTCCGGTCTCAGCCTCCCAAGTACTGGGATAACAAGCGTGTGCCACCACGCCTGGTGTAATGTTTTTATTTTATGTAACATGGAGAGTGATGGAGAATTGAGGGAAGGATTTATGCCCATTTGGGGATTCAGTCAAAAGGAGGAGAGAGGAATCCCCGAGACCATCAGGTGGTGCTGATAGAAGAGCCTCTTGGGAATGTAACTCTCAGAACCAGATCTACCAAGTCCAGTTGTCCTTTAACATATGGGGATGTTTTAAGTGGTTCTTCACTTTTAAGGATTTGGAGAGGTGAGAAGCAGTGTAGACTGACAATATAACCTGATACATCATGGAGAAAGTTCTCGGAAGAAGTAACTAATGAATGAAAGACTGCCTTCTTGGAGAAGGAGCTGTGGAATTACTTATTTCTTAACTTTTCCTTCCCCCTGGCTTAGGCAAAAACAGTCATTTAATGTCTCTTGAAATAGAGCTGGTAAATGGAGCTTAGAACAGTGCAACAAAACGTTTATTGAACTGGGCGTGGTGGCGCATGCTTGTAATCCCAGTACTTAGGAGGCTAAGACCAGAGGATCTGGGTTCGTGGCCAGCCCCAGCTACTTAGGCCCTCCGCAACTTAGTGAGACCCTGTTTCAAAATAAAGAATAAAAATAGGGCTGGGGGTGTAGCTCAGAGGTAGAATGCCCCAGGTTCAATCCCCAGTACCGCAAAAAAAAAAATGTTTATTGAATTAATGAATCAGTGAAGACAGTACAGCCCTAGTTCTTGTAGCCCACAGGTGAGGAAGATATACAGAAATAATTATATTCCAATGAGATATGTGTTGTAGCAGATTAGCAAATAATCACTTATAGGAGTAAAAACTAACAGAGTGATTTATTTAACCTTTGAAATGAGGGTGGGGAAGACCATAGACGGAATGGGGTTGAGTCATTAAGAGTTGGTGAGATTTTGAATGTAACCTGAGAAAATATATTCTTTTTCTGGGGAGGGGGAATAGTTAAGAAAAAATTAAATTAGCAAAACAAAATTCTTAAATTAATTCTTAAAATAATCTAACATTTTATCTTTTTCATTTCTGTATATTAGTGTATGGATTGTTTAGTGGTAAAATAGACTTACGGGATTCTTTATTGCCAGCAAACATAGACTTTGCAAACATTAAAAATAAATTTTATGCAGTGTTAAAAATGGAGAAAAGTCTAAAAAATAAGAGAAGCATAATAAACTATGTCCCCCCCCAATAAAATAAATATAAAAATAAAATAGGGCTGGGGGTGTAGCTCAGAGGTAGAATGCCCCTGGGCTCAACTCCCAGTTCCACTACATAAGTAAATAAATAAATAAATAAATAAATAAGCAAGCAACACTAAGTAATTGGTGGTGTGGGTGTTAATTGATTATGGCAAAAATTGTGAATTAAGTTTTTTCAGTATGCAAATGACTTAAGTTTGGGAAACTCTGATAGTCCATTCTGAAAAGATATTTTATAATTCTTGTCAACCCATAACAAAGAATTTGTGAAATAATATTTACTCTTATTTGTGTGATGCACTCTGGACCCTCAACTTATCTTTGACTCCCCTTTTCCCTTTCTTTAGCTCCTCATTCGGTTGTCTGTAAGTCCTTGCTGTCACCTTCTAAAGGCTCTTTATTCATCTTCTTTTCCCATTTCGATCCTGGCCTATGCCCCCATCACCTTTCACCTGGACTAGATCCTAACTGATCTTCTCACTTCCAATATAATTTCTCTCCTCCCACCCACCCTCATACTATTGTCAAAACTCTGATCTGACCCCATCATGACCCTGTACACAAGATAAAGTCCAAGCTACTCAGCAAGACTTTAAAGGGATGTGGTTACTGCTCCCTGCTGACCTCTCCAAGTGCAAATACTGGCAGAATCAGGACTAGAAACCAGGTTTTTTGGTTCTCAGGTCTTGAGTGCTGGGTTTTTGTTTTGTTTTGTTTTGTTTTTTGGTACTGGAGGTTGAATCCAGGGGCATTCTACCTCTGAGCCCCAGCCCTTTTAAGTTTTATTTTGAAACAGGGTCTCGCTAAATTGCAGAGGCTAGCCTCAAACCTGTGATCCTCCAGGCATTCCCTTTTCCCATTATTTTTAGAATGAGTATCAAAATCTTCCATGACCCACAAAGCCCTGCAAGAGGTTCATTTTGAGGTGTACTCTTCTATTTTTCCTGTGTTCCAGCAAACACTGACTTTCTTTCAACTCCTCTTTGCACCACACCAAGGCTGTGTGTGTGTGTGTGTGTGTGTGTGTGTGTGTGTGTCTTACTGGGGTTTGAACTCAGGGGCATTCTACCTCTGAGCTACACCCCCAGCCCTGTTTTACTTTTTATTTTGTTTTGTTTTGTTTTTGCGGTACTAGGGTTTGAACCCAGGGGCATTCTACCTCCAAACTACACCTCCAGCCCTATCTTTTATTCTTTAATTTTGAAACAGGGTCTCACTAAGTTGCAGAAGGCCTTGCTAAATTATCGAGACTGGCCTTGAACCTCTGACCCTTCTGTCTCAGCCTCCCAAGTACTGGGAATATGGGCGTGCACCACCACACCAAGCTACAACAAGGCTTCTGAAGTCCCTGCCTGGAATGCTTTTCCTCCCCTCTTCCCCAGCTCACTTCTCTTCCCTCAGACCTTTGGCATAGTTATTCCTCAGAGCACATTATGCTAGAGCATTTATTTATTTATTTATTTATTTATGTATTTATTGGCACTGGGGATTGAACCCAGGAGACTTCTACCTTCAAGCTACCCCCCAGCCCTTTTTATTTTTTATTTTGAAACAGGGTCTCACTAAGTTGCTGAGGCTGGCCTCAAACCTATGATCCTCCTGTCTCAGCCTCCCATGTACTGGAATTACAGGCATGCACCACCATGCCCGACATTTTAAAATGCTGCAGCTCTTAGCAAGACCCTGTTTCAAAATAAAAAATAATTTTAAAAAAGGCTGGGGGTGTAGCTCAGAGGTAGAACTCCCCTGGGTTTAATCCCCAGTACCAAATATATAGTGAATTACAGGTTGATAAGATAGGGACCATGGGATGGAATAGGGTACCTTGGTTGAAATCGGTGTGGACTTGTGATAAAAGCCCTGCAGAGGCTCTCTGAAGGAGCTGGCTTACCTGATGGGCACAGAAGACAGTAAGGCCCTAGAATCATGGAGATCAAATTTCTGGAGTTGTCATGGAAGTTGCATTCAAGTGGATTTTTTAAAATGAGCTATGTCTTAGAAATTCAGATATACAGACTAAAATGTATGCCTTCTGCAAAATTTCACACTTGTTTGGGGGGTTGGTTGGTTAGCATCTCTCCTCCCATCTGAACTCACAGACACTGCTCCACCAGGCAGGGACAGAGGGGGCTTTGCTCACCATCGTGTGTTCAGTGGGGAGGGAATGAATGAGTGGACAATGGTGTCAAAGTTTAATCTGGCTTAATGTGAGGAAGAGGAGCTGGGCTTTGGGAGGGGCTCAGAGGTAATCCTTGTTAAAGAGGTTAAACTGTCTTGAGGACAATGAGGAGTCATTTAAGAGTTTTAGGAGGGAAATGTACATTTTGAAATAAGTAACTGCCTCTTTTCAGACTTCTCCTGCTTTGTAAATTGGACTTTCAGTCAGCACTGGCTCCATGACCCACGCTTGCCCATAAGATCCTCCAGCCTCCACCCAGGACCCTGAGGCTTTCAGGGAGAAAGGAGGGGAAAAGGCAAAAGAGTTGCCAAACACCACTTCAGAGCAGTACAGGCTGACGACACGTTCCCACCAACATGGCAAGCAACGTGGCAGCTCGATACCCCGAGCCCCCCATCTGCTTCCCTAGGTTTTCTAGCCTCCTTGCAGTTAGGCGGGGTTCTGAGAGGAGAGCTGGAAGAAAAGGTGGCACGTGTCACTTCTGAGCTGTTCAATCCACGAATTGCTCTTCCCCTGCTATAGCTGCGTGTTCACGATGGAGCAGCAGCACAGAGATGGTGGTGCCTCTGTCAGTCTTGGACTCTGAGTGATCAAGAGCAGGAGTCCTCTGTTGACCTGTGTGGGGCATTTGGTGTGAAGAGAAATGAACCTCTGTGGTTTTAAGCCATTGAGATTTGGGGGTATAACCTAGCTGCTGACAAACACATAAAGCAAGACAGAGCAAAATTTTTTATATATCCTATGAAAACAATGATATAACTATATAATCATATAGACCACTGAAGCCTAGAAAGGAAAATGGAAGCAATTCTATAGTAACGGGATTATAAGTAAAGTTTCTTAAAAAAAAATCCTGCACATTGTTTTATTACTCTCTGTATGTGTGTGTGTGTGTGTGTGTGTGTGTGTGTGTGTTTACTGGGAATTGAACCCAGGGGCATTCTACCTGAGAGTTACACCCCCAGCCCCATTTTACTTTTATTTTGAAACAGGGTCTTGCTAGGTTGGCTGAGAGTCTCACTACCAGCTGAGACTGACCCCAAACCTGTGATCCCCCTGTCTCAGCTTCCCAAGTACTGGGATTACAGGCATGTACCACTACGCCCAGCTTAGTTTTTATTTTGAAACAGGGTCTTGCTAAATTGCTGAGGGTCTCGCTAAGTTGCTGAGGGTAGCTTCAAAGCTACAATCCCCCTGTCTCAGCTTCCCAAGTACCGGGATTACAGGTGTGTGCCACCACGCCTGGCTTATTTTAACAAATAAAAGTTAGCCGGGTGCGGTGGCACATGCTTGTAATCCCAGTACTTGGGAGGCTGAGACAGGAGAATCCGGGTTCGCGGCTAGACTCAGCTACTTAGTGAGGCCCTCCACAACTTAGTGAGACCCTGTTTCAAAATAAAGAATAAAAAATAGGGCTGGGGATGTAGCTTGGAGGTAGAATGCCTCTGGGTTCCATCCCTAGTACCACAAAAAATAAATAAATAAATAAATAAATAAAAGTTGCCAACAATTCTTTACTCCCTCCTGCTATAGAATTATACCTCCATACTCTTTGCCAGGAACTTTGCAAACACTTCCAAGAGAGTAGACAGATGCATCCCACTTCTTCCAGTCCCAGTGATATTGGACTTGGCCATGTGACTTGCCTTAGTCCATGGATTATTAGCTGATGAGACACAGCAGAAGCTTCAGGTGTGTTTGCCTGAATTGACTGGGCCTCTGGAACATTCTGTTCTCTGCCTAGGGTTCTTTTATGGCACCATCCCAAGAATGGAACCCCTTGGAGTACAACTGTATGGAACCCCAGGCCTGATGCCCAGCCTAACTCAGTCAGTTCAGCCCACTGAGGCCAGACTCAGGTGACCTGCAACCTACTAGCAAGACAAAAACAAATGTTTGCCGTCCTCAGTCCCTGAGATTTTCAAGCAGTCTGTAAGGTAGCAAAAACTGACTAATCAAAAAGTAAAGTGGATTTTGCTTTTGTTTTCATTAAATTAAAAACGAACTCGGTTTCCATTTGTGGATGGGGGAAAGTCATAATGCACAGTTGACCTTCTCCTCCCCCAGCCCATTTCTGGGGCATCTCCCAGCATGCTGGTTGTGTAACAGCAGAGGGCCAGGAGCCTCATTCCCACAGTAGCCTGACAGGAAAGTAAATCAGGACTACCCCGCTCCCTCAGCCCTCCCCCACTGAAGTCACAGGAAACCCGCTGGCCTGGCCACGCGGCTTCTCCTCCTCCGGAGACTAGGCACTGTTTGTATCCAGGGTGCCCAGCCTTGAGACACACACACACACACACACACACACACCA
>PVJS01048374.1:0-15078 GCA_004027185.1 Glis glis
AGGAGACAATGACCAAACAAATGCACAGACACACTCGCCCTCTCTCCTGTCCTGCCTCAGAACTCTGCCAGCAGAAGGCCACCAGCAGGTGCAGGCCCTTGACCTTGGGTGAGGACTGTGAGCCCAAATGAACCTTTTTTCTTTATAAAGCTTCCGGCCCCGGGTGTGTCATTACAGCGATGCACAACGGGCTGATACAGATGAAGCAACGTCACTGAGGTTCATGGTAACGAGAGAGGGCGCGTCTCATCACAGCTATTTTACAGATGAGGAAACTGAGTTTCACCAGTGATAAACTGCCCGGCCAGGGGCTGGCAGCACTGGGCGTGCCCCAGGCCCACTGACTCTGAAGACAGAAGGCTCAATCATGACGGCGCCAAACTTCCAAGACACCCCAAGTTCCCCCCGCCCACCCCCCACCCTGCAGATGTGGTCACACTTACGTTGGCCCCAACAGGGCCTGGAGGTCCCTTGTCACCCTTCAGACCCATGGGTCCCTGAGGGAGGAGACACATAGTCAAGAAACCCCCAAGGGGACCCCAGGTCCTGTCCTTGCTTGGGGGGCTCGTAGCCCCCACCCCTTTCCTGGGACTGGGTGCAGCTTTGGGGTGTCTCCTCCGGGTCCCCCCAGCCGCCACTCCTTCACTTTCAGGCTGTCCCCACCAGGGATGCCATCACCATGTCCCTCCCCTGAGCCCCCCTTCCTTCTTTCTCCACATCCTGCCAGGCACGTGCAGGGGGCCCCCTAAGATACTCACTGGGTCCCCGGGGGCTCCTTGGGGGCCAGGGAAGCCCCTGGGTCCAGGCGGCCCCTCCTTCCCAAGGGGTCCTGGGGCTCCCAGTTCTCCCTGCAGGAGCGCAGAGGAGAGAGGTCAGATCCGGAGATGGGGTGTCAAGCCCCCCAGTCTAGGATGCTGGGCCCCTCCCCCCAGCCTCACGGTGGCCTGGGCCACTGAAAGGACTTGGGGACCATTCAGCAGCGATCCCCCAGCACAGGGCAGCGGCTCACCTTGGCCCCCTCTCCCCCTTCCAGGCCCGGAAGGCCTTGTTCACCAGGAGGCCCGGGGGGCCCCGGGGGGCCCCGCTCACCCAGGGGCCCCGCATCTCCTATTTTTCCCTGGAAAGAAACAAGGTGGATCTTGAGTGGGGGTGGCCCACGGGCGGGGGGGTGTGTCAGATCTCCAGCATCACCCCCCCTGACAATGTCCCCCAACTGGTATGAAGTGGGGGAGGCTGGGGTCCACTCTGACCTGAGGGCCC
Source organism: Glis glis (assembly GCA_004027185.1). NCBI lineage: Eukaryota > Metazoa > Chordata > Mammalia > Rodentia > Gliridae > Glis > Glis glis. The sequence goes on from PVJS01048374.1 coordinate 1,261, forward strand.
ACGACACCAGCGGGTCCAGGCGGGCCTGTCTGACCTTGGAAGCCCTGTGGAGAAGAATAAAACGGGGGTGTTCCACAGAGGAAGGAAGGGGGGCCGAATGAGGTCAGAGGTCAAGGAGACTTACCAATTCTCCTCTCTGTCCAGGGTGCCCCGGTACCCCATCTTTCCCTTGGGGACCCTGGGGAACAAAGCAGGAAAGAGTTGGGGTGCAGATACAGAGCCTCCCCCTCCCAATCCCCCAACTGGGGTGACCTCACTCACAGGGGGGCCCTTGGGCCCGGGGAATCCTGGGGGGCCTTGCAGACCGAGGAGACCCTGAAATAGAACCAGAAATCAGCATCTCACCCCGCCTGCCTGGCCTCTCTCCAAAGCCCACAAAATACCAAGAGCCAGCACAGATTGAGCGCCTGCTGCATGCCAGGCACAGGGTCGAGCGCTGCCCTGCACGCGGCGAGTCGCTCACTCCGTGCTCACTCCCGGTTTACAGAGGAGGAAAGCGAGGCACAGAGAGGCTCAGAGGCTTGCCCAGGGCCACACAGCTGGTGAGCGCCTGAGCCCTGAGCCGGGACTTGAACTCCTGGCACTCTGGCTTCAGAGGCTGCGCTCTCTCCAGCGCTTTCGTTGTTCATTGTTGTTACTAGGGATTGAACCCAGGGGCCTTCTACTTCATTGATTCATTGATTCATTCATTCATTTATTTATTTATTTATTTTGTGGAATGGGGATTGAACCCGGGGGCCTTCTACCTCTGGGCTTTACCATCAGACCTATTTTTTTTTTATGTTTTATTTGGAAACAGGGTCTCACTAAGTAGCTGAGGCTGGCTGCAAACCTGCAATCCTCCTGCCTCAGCCTCCCAACTACTGGGGTTACAAGCATGCGCCACCACGCCCACTGGCGTTCTACTCCTGAGCTACACCCCCAGCCCTTTTTCTTTTTTTTTTTTTGCGGTACCGGGGATTGAACCCAGGGGCGTTCTACCTCCGCGCTACACCCCTGGCCCTATTTTTTATCCTTTATTTTGAAACCGGGTCTCACGAAGTTGCAGAGGGCCTCACTAAGTAGCTGAGGCTGGCCGCGGAACCTCTGAGCTACACCACCAGCCCTTTTTATTTTTTATTTTGAAACAAGGTCTCACTAAGTTGCTGAGGGTCTCGCTATGCTGCTGAGGCTGGCCTCCAACCTGCGATCCTCCTGTCTCAACCTCCCAAGTACTGGGATTATGGGCATGCACCACCATGCTTGGCTTCCACTGCTTTATAATGTCTGCGGCCCCCTGGGCTTATCTCCTGCTCAGAATCTCTTCCCCTTTCTCTTACACACACACACACACACACACACACACACACACACACGCACGCTTACCTTTTCTCCAGGGATGCCAGGGGACCCATCCTGGCCCACGTCACCCTAGGACACAAGGAATGAGACTCAGGCCCCAGGATAAACTCCTGGGGAAGGACTGGGGGTGGGGGGCTGGGTAAACCGAGGCAGGGGCTACATGGGGGGCCCTGACCGCCCACCCATCCCGTACCTTGGGGCCTGGTTGCCCTGTGGCCCCCGGCTGTCCCCTCTCTCCACGGGAGCCCTGCACAGAAAAGATTAAAAAAAATAAGCACAGGGTGGAGGAGCCTGGGAGGTGACCCCCAACTCCAGGTCCCCTCCCTCCGTGACCCCGTCCTGCCCCACCGGGGACACTGACACAGCCAACCGCCCCCGCCACTCACGACCCCTCCGCCACCTCGCCTCTCTCGGCTGGTTCCCAGCCCGCACCCCGAGGCCCGCAGGGGGGTTCCCTCCACTTACCGGCGGCCCCCGCTCCCCTTCCTCCCCGGGCTGTCCCGCCTTCCCCTGGGGAAGAAATCGGGGAAGGAAAGCAGGAGAGAGTTGGATACAAAGCCACGAGGCGCACACACGGCGCGCCATGGTCGCCCGCCCAGAGCCTCACGCACGCCGTCCACCCGCACCCCGCAAACAGCACACCCCGATTACACACCGCACCTACAGAGCCCGGCACGCCGCCACGGCCACCCACGTGACTGTGCACAGCCGCCCCGTGTGAATGCACACGCGCGTTCCTGCAGAGCACGTACGCTCGTGCGTGAGGCACGCACAGTGCTGTGTGCCCAGTTATCAACACCCGGCAATGCAGCGCACCTGCATACAGGTGTGCCCGGAAGCACGCACGTGTGCACACGGTGTCCTTTCATACATACGTATGTGCACAGCCATGGAGCATGTGGGCACGGTCAGGCCCTTGCTCACGGCCGCAGCACACAGGTGCGTGAGACACACACACACGTGTTCACAGACATAGAAACAAGCGCATCATGGCCTGCACGGACCTGGGGTTTTTAGTTTTGTTTTGGTTTTGTACTGGGGATGGAACCCGGGGGCATTCTGCCTCTGAGCTACACCCCCAGCTCTATTTCATTTTTATTTTGAAACAGGGTCTCGCTTAGGTTGATGAGAGTCTCACTACTTGCTGAGGCTGTCCTCAAACCTGTGATCCTCCTGTCTCAGCCTCCCAAGTCCTGGGATGCAAGTGTGCGCCACCACGCCCGGCTCTTACTATTTTATTTGGAAACAGGGTCTCATTAAGTTGCTAAGGGACTAGCTAAGTTGCTGAGGCTGGCCTCCAACCTGCAATCCTCCTGTCTCAGCCTCCCAAGCACTGGGCTGACAGTGCACGTACCTGTGCTGCACGCAGGAACACGTGTGCACACGAGTGTTCCCAAACATCAACGCAGCTGCCCAGCACCCAGCCGCCATCGTGCACACACACACATGCCATCCCCCCAACCCTCCCCTCCCCCCGCCCGCGGGACCCCGGCTCACCCGCTTCCCCTTCTCTCCTAATGCTCCCAGGGGCCCGGGAAAGCCAGCAGATCCCTGCATGGAGAGAGTGAGAGAGAAGAGGCGGTGCTGAGCAGAACGGGCTCCACACCCTGTTCCTTGGGGCCTTTCCAGGCCACTGATTCTAGAATCTTCCCTCAGCCCCTCCAGCCCCAGCATCCCCCAAAGTAGCCCCTGCCTCTCCCCCTCCCTCAGTCCACTCCAGCCTCCTGGAGGTTCCTCGGGCGCATTCGCATGTTCCTGCCCCAGGACCTTTGCATAGACGCCCCCCTTTGCCTAGCATGCTCTTCCCCCAGGGCTCCACAAAGACAGGTCTTTTTCATCTTTTTTTTTTTGCGGTACTGGGGTTTGAACCCAGGGGCATTCTACCTCCGAGCCACACCCCCAGACCTATTGTTTATTCTTTATCTTGAAACAGGGTCTCACTAAGTTGTGGAGGGCCTCACTAAGTAGCTGAGGCTGGCCGCGAACCCGGATCCTCCTGTCTCAGCCTCCCAAGTACTGGGATGACAAGCGTTCGCCACGCCCGGCTTATTCATCACCATTTAGATCACACGCAGCTGCCCTTCTGCCACCAACCTGACCATCAGCGGCTCCAAGGCACTCTTGCCTATCCCAAAATAGGGTATCTTATCCTATTGTATTTATTTTTAACTTCTGGCACGGGTGATTGAACCCAGGGGCGTTCAACCTCCAAGCTACGCCCCCAGCCCTTTTCATGTTTTATTTTGAAGCAGGGTCTGGCTAAGTAGCTGAGGCTGGCCTCCAACCTGCGATCCTCCTGTCTCCACCTCCCAAGTACGGGGATGACAGGCGTGCGCCACCACGCCCGGCAGGAGTGAGCATTTGAGTCCACGTCCATCTGATGCCAAAGCCCATATTTTCCACTCTCTCGGTGACCCACGCGTGTTCAGCTCACCCCTCAGAACACAGCCGCCCCCAGATGTTAGCCCCAAACCCATTCCCTACCCACCCCCAGCTCTGCGGCTCCTACCTTAGGTCCCGGACGTCCTGGGTAACCGGGGAGACCTGGCACCCCAAGCTTGCCCTGCAGAGAGATGAAAAGACAAAGGTCAGACATGCAACCTGGAGGTCAGAGGGGAAAGGTTGGGAGGGCTGGGGAACCAGGGAAACTGGATTCAAGACCTGGTTCCCGCCTGCTAGAAACACATCCCTAGGGAGATCATTTGATTACTGGGAGCCTCAGTTTCCTCATCTGTAAAATGGGGACACAACGCCTATTGCATGTGATGGCTGAGAGGATTAAAAATAAGATACACGCTCCAGGCATGGTGGTGCAGGCCCATGATACCAATACTTGGGAGGCTAGGATGGGAGGATCGCAGGCTCGAGGCCAGCCCTGGCAACTTAGCAAGACTACTCTCAGAAACTTAGTGAGACCCTGTTTCCAAATAAATAAAATAGGGCTGGGCGTGTAGCTTGGAGATTCAATCCCCAGTACACACACACACACACACACACACACACACAAACACACACACACACACACAGAATTGCTCTGTAATGATGAGCCAAGGAATTAAGAAAATTGGCAATGGTAGTGAAAATGTCCTGTGGCCGCAGATGGAGCACACAGCAGCTGCTGCTTCGGGAGCATCACTGTGGGGGGAGGGCGGGAGCAGAGGCCGAGGGTTGGAGACCACCCTGGACAGGGGGACAAGCAGAAGGGGGACCGAGCCGCACTCACCTTCTCTCCAGCTGCGCCCGGGGGACCCTCCTCGCCTACCAGACCCTCGGGTCCCTTTGGCCCCTCAGGCCCGTCCTCTCCCCGGGGACCGGGGGGTCCTGGGTGCCCCTGGAATAGAAAGGAGAGGCATCAATATCGGTCGCTTATCCTTCCTGCTCCCTCCAGCCCCATCTTAGCCACAGCTCACACTCTCTTGGTCTCCCCCAAACCCCCAGACGCACACAGTCGCTCATCCGGAGCTTGTCTTACCCGATCTCCTTTTGGACCTCCGTCACCCTTGAACCCAGGGAAGCCGTCCTCTCCCTGAGAGAGGGACAGGGCGGAGGTCACGGCTGGGGAAGGGGTACAGCCAGGACCCCATTACAAGGGCTCCCTCCCCTCCATGGGATCCCCTCCCTCCTCACCCTCTCGCCCTTCTCTCCTTGGAGTCCCCGGTGGCCAGAGGTACCCTGAAAAATATAATTATTAAAAAAAAATCTCACTTGTAATCCCAGTACTTGGGAGGCTGAGACAGAAGGATCGCGGGTTCGAGGACAGTCTCAAGTAGTGAGACTCTCATCAACCTAGTGAGACCCTGTTTCTAAATAAAAATAAAATAGGTCTGGGGAATGTAGCTCGGAGGTAGAATGCCCCTGGGTTAAATCTCCAGTAACACACACACACACACACACACACACAACTCAGCCAGGCATGGTGACGCACGCTTGTAATCCCAGTACTTGGGAGGCTGAGACAGGAGGATCACGGGTTGGAGGTCAGCCTTGGCAACTTAGGGAGACCCTGAGCAATTTACTGAGACCCTGTTTCAAAATAAAAAATAGGGCTGGGGGCTACAGCTCAGAGGTAGACTGACCCTGGGTTCAATCCCCAGTACCACAAAATAAAATTTAAAAATTTTAAAAAGCTCTCAGGTTCTGCTGTGCTTACAAAGGGTTCCAGGCTCACCCCCCCCGCCCCGCCCCAAACAGCAGGGCCTGGAGGGCTGCCCGGAGGGGGGGCAGCCTGGGAGGAAGTGCTCTCTCCCCAAAGCTGGCCCGGGTGTTGTGCATCGAGTCCCCCCTCACTGGAGGCCTCCCGAAGTCATCTGCTGTATGGGGTGTCCGGGGAAGGCCAAATTTCCAAGTAATTGCTTCTCATTTCCCGAGATGCTCTGTCTACATTTCCTTCTGGCAGGAGAAGGACGGTGAACATTCCAGGCTCTGGCCTGATTCTAAAGGCAGAGGAAGGCTCTCCACCGTGCTGGGTACAAGGACGTTCCGGGCTTGGGGACAGGGAGATGCGGGGTGCAAGCCTGAGCCCCCCCCACACACACACACATCACACTCTGAAAACTGCATCTGGCCACAGCCTAGCCCCAGCTGAGCCGAGACAGTGAACTTGCGCTTCGATACAATGTGATTACGTGTTTGGAAACAGCAGGGCTGGCTCCAGCCACGCTGATTCATGTAACTGGGCTTGGCCACAATGTTTCTCTGGTCAGTTGGTGTGTAACTAGATTCTGCTACAAAGAATCTTTCTCTCCAGCCACCCCCTTACCTAGGAGGATTCAGTCCAGACCCCCAGGGGATGTCTGAAGCCACCCAGGGGACTGAACCCTACAGATGTGAGGGTTTTTCCTCTGTCTTTGTACATATGATAAAGTTTAATTTGTTTATTTATTTATTTTTTGCGGTACTGGGGATTGAACCCAGGGACATTCTACCTCTGAGCTACACCCCCAGCCCTATATTTTATTCTTTATTTTGAAACAGGGTCTCACTAAGTTGCGGAGGGCCTCACTAAGTAGCTGAGGCTGGCCGCGAACCCGGATCCTCCTGTCTCAGCCTCCCAAGGACCGGGATGACAAGCGTGTGCCACCACACCTCACCTATTTATTTATATTTGTGGTACTGGAGATTGAACCCAGGGGCATTCTACCACCGAGCTACACCTCCAAGTCCTATTTATTTTTATTTGTATTTGAAACAGGGTCTCACTAGGTTGATGAGAGTCTCGCTACTTGCTGAGGCTGTCCTGGAACCTGCCATCCTCCTGTCTCAGCCTCCTAAGTACTGGGATGACAAGTGTGCGCCACCACACCCAGCAAGTTTCATTTATAAATTAGGCACAGAAAGTATTAAAAACAAAAACTCGGGAGGCTGAGCCAGGAGGATCGCAAGCAGGGGGCCACCCTGTGCAACTTAGCAAGACCCTCAGTAACCTAGCAAGACCCTGTTTCTATTTATTTATTTATTTATTTATTTATTTATTGCAGTACTGGGTTATGAACCCAGGGGCATTCTACCTCTAAGCTACAACCCCAGTCCTATTTTTTATTCTTCATTTTGAAACAGGGTCTCACTAAGTTGTGGAGGGCCTAAGTAGCTGAGGCTGGCCGCGAACCTGCGATCCTCCTGTCTCAGACTCCCAAATACTGGGATAACAAGCGTGGGCCACCACACCTGGCTTGACCCTGTTTCAAACTAAAAATAAAAAGGGGTTAGGCCGGGCGTGGTGGCGCATGCTTGTAATCCCAGTACTTTGGGAGGTGGAGACCGGAGGATCCGGGTTCGCGGCCAGCCTCAGCTCTCTCGCTCTCTCTCTCCCTGTCTCTGTCTCTCTCTCTCTCCTTAGTGAGGCCCTCCGCAACTTCGTGAGACCGGTTTCAAAATAAAGTATAAAAAATAGGGCCGGGGGCGTAGCGTGGAGGTAGAACGCCCCTGGGTTCAATCCCCAGTACCGCAAAAAAAAAGGGGGGGTTGGGGTGTCGCTTGGAGGTAGAATGCCCCTGGGTTCCATCCCTGGTCCCATGAAATAAACAGAGTGTCTGGGAGGGTACACATAGATTCTGTGGCATATGATGTCATGCTATGTAGGGACGTGAGCAGCTGCAGGTTTGGGTATCCAGGGCGGGGCTGGGGGGCCGAGCCAGTCCCCAAGGGATGGCCATACTGCTGCTCAGACCCAAACCCCAGCCTCTCCATCTTGCCTGGTCAGTCCATTCCTGTCTACACACATCTGGAATTGTCCTGCAGCCAATGCAGTGCCCCCCCCCCGCCAGTCCCCATGTGTCACCTACCTTGATACCCCGAGGTCCAGGGTAGCCCAGAGGGCCTGCTGAGCCTGGCGGGCCCTGTGGGACGGAGACAGGGTCAGCACCATCCCGTTCTGTTCCTCCGTGTCCCCATGTCCTGGTTTCCCTACCCTCCCGCCTGACCCAGCCCCTCCTGTCACTCACCTGGGCCCCTTTCTCTCCCGTGGGACCCTCGTGACCTGGGTGACCCTGAGAAAGAAACACGCTAAGTCATCAAAGACCAAAACTGCCACCAAGTCCCCGAGCCTCCGCCCTCTCCTCTCCCTGGTCCCGGCTCTGGGTTCTCACCGGAGGGCCATCAACTCCCGGGAGGCCTGGAATTCCTGGATTTCCAGGGGGGCCCTGAAAGAAGAGGAACAACAGAGGGAAATGGGGTGTCAGAGCCCTGGAGTCCCATCAGGAGCAGGACGGCTCTACTCAGACGAGCAGCTGCCCAGATGTTAGCAAATAAACAGATGCCACCTGTCAGGAAATCTCTCCCCGCTCTGCCAGACTCCTGTGTGACCCTGAGCAAGACACTTGCCCTCTCTGGGCCTCAGAGAGCCTCCTGCTCTGAGCGGGTTGAGAATCTTATGCTGAGATTATTAGCCAGTCACAGAAAGTGAAGGGTCATATGTTTTCTCCCATATGTAGAAGCAAGGGAGAAATTGAGAAAGAAGAGAGGCCCCAGATAAAGGAAGAGAAACCCCAACACAGCAATGGAGGGGCCTAGGGGGTAGAGAGGGAGGTGGGGGAAGGGAGACCCGATGAAGGAAACCCTTCAATTGATGATGTGTACATATACGAAATTATCAATGCCGATCCCAATATCATGTATGTGGAGGGGGAGAGCGTCAGGAGGGACAGGGGCTCAGCAAGTGCTGTGTGCATGTCCCTATCACTGAACTTCATTATGATATGTGGTTACAATGCACAGGAAAAGTATATTAACAACAACAACAAAAAGCTGGTGTGGTGGTGCATGCTTTAGTCCCAGTACTTGGGAGGCTGGGAAAGAGGAGGATTGCAGGTTTGAGGCCAGCCTCAGCTACTTAGTGAGGCCCTCCACAACCTAGTGGGACCCTGTTTCAAAATAAAAACTAAAGCTGGGCGTGGTGGCGCACGCTTGTAATCCCAGTACTTGGGAGGCGGAAACCGGAGGATCCGGGTTCAGGGCCAGCCTCAGCTAATTAGTGAGGCTTCCACAACTCCGTGAGACCTGGTTTCAAAATAAAGGATAAAAAATAGGGCCGGGGGTATAGCTCGGAGGTAGAATGCCCCTGGGTTCGATCCCCAGTACCGCAAAAAAAAAAAAAAAAAAAAAAAAACTAAAATCAAGCCAGGCATGATGGTGCACACTTGAAATCGCAGTACTTGGGAGGCTGAGACAGGAGGATCAGAGGTTCAAAGCCAGTCTTGGCAACTTAGCAAGACTCTCAGCAATTTAGTGAGATCCTGTTTCAAAACAAAAAAATAACAGCCAAGCATGGTGGCGCACGCCTGTAATCCCAGGACTTGGGAGGCTGAGACAGGAGGATCCAGGTTCGCGGCAAGCCTCAGCTACTTAGTGAGGCCCTCTGCAACTTAGTGAGACTCTGTTTCAAAATAAAGAATAAAATAGGGCTGGGGGTGTAGCTTGGAGGTAGAATGCCCCTGGGTTCAATCTCCAGTACAATAAATGATAGATGATGATGATGATGATGATGATGATGATGATAGATAGATAGATAGATGATGATAGATGGTAGATAGATAGATAGATGATAGATAGATAGATGATAGATAGATAGATAGATGATAGATTAGATAGATAGATAGATAGATAGATAGATAGATGATAGATAGATAGATGATGATAGATCGATAGATGATAGATAGACAGATGATAGATAGATAGATGATAGAATTTTACAAGGACTGTGGTGTAGCTCCGAGGTAGAATGTGCCTGGGTTCCATCCCCAGGAAGAAACAGAAGCAGGGGAGGAGGAGGAGCGATGGCGGGGTCAGAGGGCTCTGGGTCAAGTCCTAAGGTTACAGGGAGCTGGGGCACAACAGCGGGTGGTGCAGGCTGACAGGGGAGAGACAGGGGTGAGGACAGGCTCTGTCTGTGTGGAGGGAGGCCATCTGCCGGGAGACGCACAGATGTGCGGGGAAGGCGGGGGAGCGCCGGGCCTGGCGCGGGCCTCCTGCCCGGGGATCCGGAAACGGCCTCTGTGCGGGGCTCTGTGTCCTGACAATGTCCCTTCTGTGACCCAGCCTCGGTGGGTTTCTGTCCCTTACAATGACACTTTGTAAGTCTTGGCTGACTCAGGGACAGCGATTCATGACAGGGATGACAGAAGGGGCCGGATACAGTGTTTCCTGGCAACAGAGTTGACGACAGATGACAGGAGGCATGGGGGGGAGCGGAGCGGTCCCTCACCTTCTGTCCTGGAGCGCCGATGGGTCCCTGGGGGCCGGGGATTCCCTGGAGACATAAGAGAGAGGGTGGGAGGAGGCAGGAGAAGGTGCAGAGGCTGGGGAGGCTGGGGAGGCTGAGGCATGAGCGGGTTTCCAACCTGGGACCCGTGGTTTCCCTGCTGTCCTGGAGGACCGGGTTCTCCTGGAGGCCCCTGTGGAGAAAGTAGGGGTTCAATGACACCGGAAGGGGTCATGGTGCTGAGGGTCAGTAAAATTGCCGTCAAGAGTCGCAGAAGGCTGGGCATGGTGGCGCACACCTGTCATCCCAGTACTTGGGAGGCTGAGACAGGAGGATCGCAGGTTGGAGGACAGCCTCAGCAACTTAGCAAGACTCTCAGCAACCTAGCAAGACCTTGTTTCCAAATAAGAAATAAAATTGGGGTGGGGGTATAGCTTGGAGGTAGAATGCCTCTGGGTTCAATTCCCAGTACCACAAAAAATAAAATAAAATTGAAGGGTCACAGAAATAAATAAGGATAGGGATCATGAGCTCAGAGCATGGGAAGGGACAGGACCCGACGCTGAGACACGTACCACATTGCCTTTGGCACCAGGGGCACCATCGCTTCCTGTGACACCCTGGGGGAAGAGAGGAGGTGAGACCAGGACAGGGGACAAGCCCGGAGTGCAAGATGAGACACCAAGAGGCGCCCATGGAAAGGCAGGAGGGCGGAGACTCCAGGCAACAGAGATGGACATGCTGAGGGGGACGGGTAAGGAAAAGGACAGGGCAGCAGAGAGCCAGTGATAGTCTTACTGGGCGTCCCAGGGGGCCGGGGGAGCCTCGGGGGCCAATCAGTCCTCGGGGGCCCTGCACAAAAGGACAAGTATTAGCTGGACACAGGCCTGAAATCCCAGTACTTGAGAGGCAGAGACAGGAGATTGCAGGTTCAAGGCCAGCCTCAGCAACTTAGCAAAACCCTCAGCAACTTAGTGAGACCTTCAACAACTTAGTGAGACCCTCAGCAACTTAGAGAGACAGACCCTCAGCAACTTGGCAAGACCCTCAGCAACTTAGAGAGATCCCATTTTAAAATAAAAAAGGCTGGGGGTGTAGCTTGGAGGTAGAATGCCCCTGGGTTCACGAAATTCCAAGTACCATACACACAATAATAATAATAATAATAATAATAATAATAATAAAATAAAAATGGAGCCAGGCGTGGTGGTGCATGCTTGTAATCCCGGTATTTGGGAGGCTGAGACAGGAGGATCCGGGTTCATGGCCAGCCTCAGCTACTTAGTGAGGCCCTCTGCAACTTAGTGAGACCCTGTTTCAAAATAAAGAATAAAAAAATAGGGCTGGGGGTGTAGCTTGGAGGTAGAATGCCCCTGGGTTCAAACCCCAGTACTGCAAAATAATAATAATAATGATGATGATGATGATGATGATGATTAAAAAATAGGGCTGGGGGTGTAGCTCAGAGGTAGAGCGCCCCTGGATTTGGTCCCCAGTACCACACACACACACACACACACACACACACAGTGCTGTCCCAGCATCACCTCTACGTGGTCCTGTGAATTTCAGGGACCTGGGAGTCCTGTGACCCTGGGACTGTTTGCAGTCTCTCCCCTGCACTGAATAAGGGGTTCAGGGATCCCTGATACTCACCGGCTCCCCAGCCTGGCCAGTAGGCCCTGGAGGTCCCTCTGCTCCCTGTGGGAAAGTGTCGTTATGTGGAGAGGAGGAGCACACCCCTAGGGCCCCCTCCCCGGGCAGCCCTCCTAGGGGACCTGGGCCAGCCTGAGGACAGCATGCACGGGATGCTGTCGGAGTGCATGGGACGCTGCCCGGGCCCTGACTCTCTGGGACCTGTGATCCAGGCCTCCCCCTGGGGCCTCCTGAGGCTGCGGGACAGACCCTCCCCCTCAGCCAGGGCTTGGAGTCCGCTCTGCTCATGCTCAGCTGCGCTCCTAGCGGCGGAACCTTCCACTCACCCCCTACACACTCACCTTCTCGCCATCCTCTCCCGGGGGGCCGGGTTGCCCCACATGGCCAAAGTCGCCCTGAGTGGGGAACGGAGGGGAGATGAGAGCCAGACCGTGCTGCTGGAGTCCACCCCGCCAGGAAAGAGGGGACGTGGGGTGGGGGAGTGAGGGTGGCGCTGGGGAAGATGGGGAGCCTGAATGCTGGGAGGGGGCTCAGCGTGGGGAAGGACGGCACACTCACCCGCTGGCCCTTCTCACCAGGCAGCCCCGGCAGGCCATCGAAGCCCCGATCGCCCTGTCCAAAGAGACCAACTGCGCCTTGAGCCCTGGGCTCTGATGGCATCCTCCCCCCCAGTCCAGGCCCCATCGCCTACCTTGGGTCCTGTGTCTCCTGGGAGGCCCCGAGCCCCATCTGCTCCAGGGCGGCCCTGTGAGGACAGCAAGCCCAAGGGTCAAAGATAGACCTCTCAGCACCGCTTCCCCAAATGAGTAAGTCAATTACATTATCATTAAAATCATCAATAGAAGCCTGGTGTAGTGGCGCACACCTGTAATCCCTAGTACTTGGGAGGCTGAGATAGGAGGATCACAGGTTCAAGGCTAGCCTCAGCAATTTAGCAAGGCTCTCAGCAATTTAGTGAGAACCTGTTTCAAAGCAAAAAATAAAAAGGGCTGTGGGTAGCTGGATGTGGTGGTGCATGCTTGTAATCCCAGTACTTGGGAGGCTGAGACAGGAGGATCGCAGGTTTGCAGCCAGCCTCAGCTACTTAGTGAGGCCCTCTTCAACTTAGTGAGACCCTGTTTCAAAATAAAGAATAAAAAATAGTGCTGGGGGTGTAGCTCAGAGGTAGATGCCCCTGGGTTCAATCCCTAATGCAAAAAAAGGGGGGGTATAGCTCAGAGGTAGAATGCCCCTGGGTTTAATCTCCAGTACCACCAAAAATAAATCTTCAATATATCTATTACCTTTTAAATTTTATTTATTTATTTTTTTGCGGTACTGGGGATTGAACCCACCTTCCTCGCCTGACTACTTGGTTCTGCTTCAGGTATTGGGTCAAGCATCACTCCTGATGGGAAGTCCCCTCGGACTCTATGACCTTGGCCAGATTCCTTTGCCACATGCTCAGAGGAGCGCCCCCTGCGGGGTGCTCTGATCTCACTAATAACACTAGAATCCCCCGATGCACGGGTCGGAGCTCACGGTGGGTACTGAGAGGTGGATAAAGACTGGCTTGGGGACCTAGGATTTACTCACCATCTTGCCCTCTCGACCAGGAGGCCCCGGAGGTCCCTGCAGTCCTCGAGGACCCTGGCAGAGAAAGAAAAGGAGGAAGGAAGGAAGAAGAAAAAGAAGAAAAGCCAGGTATGGTGGTATACACCTGTAATCCCAGTACTCGGGAGGCTGAGACAGGAGGATTGCAAGTTCGAAGCCAGACTCAGTCATTTAGTAAGGCCCTCTGCAACCTAGCAAGACCCTGTTTCAAAATAAAAAAATAAAATTGGGCTAGGGGTGTAAGTTTGAAGGTAGAAAGCCCCTGGGTTCAACCCTCAGTGCCATAAAAAATAAATAAATAAGAAGAAGAAAGCCGGGCATGGTGGCGCACACTTGTAATCCCAGTACTTGGGAGGCTGAGATCGGAGGATCCACGTTCGCGGCCAGCCTCAGCTAATTAGTGAGGCCCTCCGCAACTTAGTGAGACCCGGTTTCAAAATAAAGAATAAAGCCAGGCATGGTGGCACACGCTTGTAATCCCAGTACTTTGGGAGGCAGAGACCGGAGGATCCGGGTTCGTGGCCAGCCTCAGC
>PVJS01048375.1:0-15077 GCA_004027185.1 Glis glis
CCACACCACCACAGGCCCACACCATGACCCACACCACCGCGGCCCACACCACCGCGCCCCGCACCACAACGGCCCACACCACCACAGCCCCACACCACCGTGGCCTACACCAGAACCTGGAGCTCATCTCACTAGAGCTAGGACCATGACCACTGATACTCAGTGACTTCAACACTCCACTTTGTTATAAATTTAATTTTAAAAAGGCCTGAGAGCAAAATGAAAAAAAAAAAGATATCCATTCTTCAGCACTTGGCTATTTACCGCAAACTTTAAGAAGGTTCAACCATCCACTAGCACATTAGTTCCTGCTCAGCAGAGGCGCAGTGTATGCCTGTCAGAGTTGCCGGAGGCGTGAGAAGGTCGCAGCTCTGCCCCGCATGGGGCAGGTGCAAAGCCAGTGGAAGCCCCGGTTCTGGTTCTTCTTCCCTTCTGCAGATGCCGTCAGCTACGTGGCATGCTGCTAACTGGACTTGGAAGAGCTAGGGTTGGCACCATCTTGGAAGAATGAATCCACTTCTCATGCCTGGATTCTTTACTGAATGCTTAAATTCAGTAAAGAATTATGTCTTATGTTTAAATTGCAGGCGATTCATATGAACCTTTTCTCAAAAGTGGGTGAACAGCTTAAAAATGTTTCCTAAATTGCCTGAAAGGTGTTGCGTGACTAGGGAAGGGTGATGGTGAGTGGTCAGCGAGTCACACTGGTTCCTGAAATGGGACACAGCAGTCGGTTTTGCTGAATTGGTCTGAATATATATTAGTTCAATATTTTTTTCTACCTGTGTGGCATATTCCTAGGAAGATCATTTGGAAGTAAAAGGGGGATGTTTGGTGTTGGCAGGCTGTTATAAAATTTGTTAATCTAGCAAGCTTTCTGTGTGCTAATTAGAGGATATTTGAAAATTATACCATTCCTGTCATCGAGGATTTTACAGGCTAAATTTTTGGGAGTAGAGAGGGTGGGAGATTGACATGAACGCAGAAATCAGTGAGTTGTAATATGAACTATAATAGTTCAATGTGTTTGGAAAAAATGGATGCATAAAAGGTTATCAATTATTAGTTTCGTCTAGGAGAGTTAATAGAGAAAATAGCACTTGGTTAAGGTTTTGTGGGGTAAGAAGTCTTTCCAGTGGATGAGGGAATGGTGGAAGGAATCTGCTTTTAGGCGCTTCAGAATCAGGAACATCAATTTTAAATTTGTTAAATGCACATTTTGCACTGATAAACAAAACCTTTCTGCAATTTTACACAAATGAGGATAATTTCTGTCCGCTTCCCATTTTTATCAGCCGATCACAGGCGTTTCCCGCACACACACCTAGAGGGCGCTACAGCTTGAGACTTCATGCAAAAAGTCTTTCTGAGGCCACCCTGTTCGGTGGCCACATTTTTCCACAAAAAGCTATGTGGAACAGGCCCTTGAAAACATTCTTTTATCTGCACTGTGGCCGACACGGGCAATGTAGGCTAGCTGTTCTTTGGCTCACAAAATGGCACTGATTAAAAAGATAAAGTAAAAACTCAAGGATTTAGGAACTCATTTTAGCAACAACCAGCAGCATGGGAAGTTGCTAAGTGCAAGGTTCCTTCGCAGCAGCCCGCCCTGTGGTGTGAGGGTTTGCAAGTCAGAAACTGAAGCTCTCTCTTCCTTCCCCCACGTTAGTGTCAGTGTTGTAAACCTCACATGCAGCCTTTCTGAGCCCGTTTTTGCCTGTGAATTTGTCAATAATAAAACAATCGTACTTGAGTTCTTTGTCCTTTAATGGTAGGAGGCACGTGAAAGCATTTCAGGAATCAATAAAAAATGTAAACATTAATAACATTAAAACATAAACATTAGTCACAACAATAATAACTCCTATCTGAAATTTTAGGGGATGCCCATTCAGAAGTATTTCTAGTGTTAAAATAGTGAAACAGGAGCAAACGGGGATCATTTTCTATGAAAGTTCTAAATTTGATTTATTTTAAAGTTATCTGTTTACTTAAGTATGAATACCATTGTGCACAGCACACCCTGTAAGCACAGGGATTGTAGACTCAAGTGTGTATGTGTTAGACTTTTAAATTGGCAGGGTGTTGGGGTTTGGATTTCCTCTCTAAGGCAGCACATGGGGTGAGCTATTTAGATATGAAAAGTAGGGGCCAGGGTGTAGATCAGTGGTAGAGAACTTGCCTGGCATGCACAAGGTCTTGAGTTCAATCCCCAGCAGCACAAACAAATAAAATAGATATGAAAAGTAGCCTGCACTTCCCTGCATGCTTTGGAACAACGCTAATTCCCTCCTCGGTTGATCGGGATGCGGTGATTTCAGGAAAACGTCAGAGCAGGTGTATGGAAAAGACATTATGGTGTCAGAATGCAATGAAACAATGTTAATTTGTGTGTGGAAAGTCCTTGCCCCTGCCAAGATGAAACAGAACATGTATTCACCACGTTGTGCTTGGCACGGCGGGGTTCAGAGACCTCGAGTGGAAGGCCCCAGAATGCTGGGGACCTGACAACCCGCAGGGAGCAAGATTTATTTCCTACGTCCCCTCTTGAGTCTGAACATAAAGAGAGGTGACGCGTTTCAGGGATGTGAGCATTGTACCAAAGACCCCAGTCCTGAAGCCGTTCCGTTGAGTTTCAGGATAATCCAATATACAGGAAAAACCCAAGCAGGGTGGAGAAGAAGAGGGAGAGAGAGGAGAGGGGAGTAGAGAGAGAGGAGAGGAGAAGACAGAAAGGAGACAAGAGAAGGGGAGAGAGGAGAGGAGGAAAGAGAAGAAAAGAAAGAAGAGGAGAGACACTGCAGTCAAGGCGCCTGGCGACCAACGTGGACTGAGTTTATGAGGTTGAGGTTTGTGCCTCTTGGTAAATTGATGTATTTTTCTGGTGTGAAATGTCCTTGACTGTTAAAATGTGTTCAACACCTAACTGAGGTCTGGGAGTCTGAATATGCAGAACAAAGGGGAGCATTAATTCCAGTTTGGGTGTTAATTTGGCCTCGATAAAACACTCTAGTTAAACTAACATTTGAACAGGACCCAGAATCCAAGAAGGAGCCAAGGATATGAAAAGAAAATAATAATTCGAAGTGCTTTGAAATCTACAGCAATTTTCAAAAAAATCCTTTTTTATCCTTTTTTTCCCCCCTACCCTTAGACTTTTCACAATCCTTGTTCCCACTCCATTATTTAATACGGCATGTCTGGAGTTGACCAGAAGTCTTAAAGAATGTCAAGTCTTCACTTTCCATTCAAGAAATAAGACCCTCCTAGGACCTTCTAAATATTTCTGTTTTCCATCGAACCAGAATTACCATCTGCTGTAATGGAACAAATACCCCCTGGCTTCAGCAGGCCTTGGGTTTGTGCTGACCGGGATAGGACTGACTTCGTGTGACCTTGGGAAGTGACTTCTCTGGGGCTTGGTTGTCCTTTCTGTAGATCTGGGGCAGGCTGGAGTGTTGGTCTAGACCCCCCCCCCCGACAATGTCGCCCACAGTGTTCCTCATTGTGTGGAACTTTCCTAAGGTCAGGTGTCCACTGATACCATCAAAGTGGACGCATGTGGAATTTTTAGTGAATTTGAGGTGCATGACATGGTCTTGATTGGTCATACAAAAGAAAGATGTGTGTCTCTGGAGACTTGCTCATTGTCTCCTCTCCCCAACTTGCTCCAGCACTGGGCCTGTGTCTTCGGAGGGGTGGCCTGGGTGGGCACACGGCACACAGTCACTCTCTGTGTGACTCTCATCCTGTAGCCCTGCAGTGTGGGTCTCGAGTTTCTCAGTTTATTTTCAGAGTGTATTTTTCGAGGGTATTTCTCGCCCCTGTTTCGACAGGCGTTCTTCCTAGCCTCCTGCCGTATCTCAACTACTTCCTCCAATTTAAGTCTTAAAATGTGCTCCCAGGAGTTTGGGGTCCAATGAGTTTCCTTCTTATTGGTCTTATTCTCCCCACCCCCTTCCGCTGCAGGTGGAGGGAGTTGATGTGGTGGAGAAATGCCTTTCAATATTTTTTAGTGCAATATTAACTCATGTCGGATATAACAAGGAAAGCGCAATGAAATGAGCCCAGGAACAGCAAAGCCATTAAGAAAATGTGTCATTAGGGAGAGGGCTGGTTTCCTAAGGAAGAGATTCACCAGGTACACACTTGAATATGTTCAAGGAAATGATTAAAATGTTTATAGCCCTAATAATTATGTACCTTTTAAGAAGTAGAGACTTTTGGAGCCAGGAACATTTTCCTAATTCATTTTATTGGTAGTGAGATTGAGGGTTTTTTTCCTTCATTTTGGTGTGATAGACTCTAAATTCAAAAAACACATATGTGAGGTATCTGTAGACATATGTGTGTTTATATGGAGAGCGAACCTTGCAATGTGGCCATCGACCTCTTGCCACGTAATGCCAGCTCTGTTCTGTTCATTCTTCTTTTTCTCTTCTTCTGTTTTCTTTTTTTTTAAATAAGAAAGCTAAATCTTTAGGTTTTGTTCAAACCTGTAAAAGCACATATCAAATATTTCCTTATTTCTTTTCATAATACCATAAGAGAGGGTGTTTTATCTTTTTTTCTGCAATTTAACATAAGTAGAAATTGTCAGTCTAAAATTGACAGGTATTTGTTACAGTCAACAATGAATTGTTCAAATTTTGGATCATCCAGCCGCATAAGCAGAGCCTGTCAGGTGTCACAACAGTGGGAAAACTTATTAAGCTGCAATGAGAAATACAATCATCTGGGGCCGGTAGGTATGATGTGAAAGGCACCTGGTGTTCGCTGATGAAGTCAGCTCCACTCCACCTGCAGGAGCGCCTTAGGCCTGGGAACAGGGACCCCAGCGCTGTCTTGTGACAAATGCCCTCTCTCCACATCTCTCCGGTGCAGTGTGTGGGGTTTTTCTAGTGGGCCTTAGGATCACATTTTCAGGCAGGGCTATGGGAAATGGGCCATTGCGAAAATCTCCTTTGCCCGAGGAATGTAGGGTCAGCGAGTCAAGTAGCAGTGCTGTTGATGTGATGTGAGGCCTTTGTTTAATTCTTGAGCGATTGCGTTGCAGGCAGTCACTGTGGCCGGGGCCCTTCCAACACCACAATCCCCACCATTCGCACCATTCTCAACTGTACTACTGTATGGGGTTGCTTAAAAGACAGCCCCTCTCAAATTACAAATCAAACCAATGACATGAAATCTTTTCAATTCAATGAGTAAAAAAACTTTTGTTTTAAATAACTCAGTATGCATTAATTATCTGCTCTTTCTTCTAGTAGTTGTTATTGGCTATTTGACTTACGGAAATTTATTACTCTTCTGAAAAAATAGCATGATGTATTTAGAAATACGAACCAGGGGTGGGGGCTTTCTTTTCTTCTGAAAGATAATGTGATAGGAAGCATTATGAAGATCTCTGTTAAATTAACTTGCATGTAATAGAAAGAGACTCTAGAAAGAGTTTATACCCAGAAATCATAAAGGAATTAATTGGTAAAACTGATTACATGTAAGTTTAAAACTTCTATGTGGCAAAGGCCAAAGTAAAAAAGACAAACTATAATCTAAAAAAAAATATTGCAACTTATATGATAGTCAGATGTTGAATTTTCTCATATACAAAACTGCTTAACATAATGAAGAGCTCAGCAGAAATGTGGACAGCCCAGGGATAAAAGATACTCAATGTCCTTGTAATTAAGCAAATGTAAATAAACACGAGGTTTCATTATCACTCATTTTAAATATTTATTGGATGAGAACTTGGCATCTCGTCCTGTGCTCATAGCCAGGTACACTGACATCAGGAAGACCAACCCTGAATTCGCTGGTGCGACCCTGAGTTCCTGGAGAGCTGTGGCCAATACACTGGAGCCACCAGGCACATGTGCATTTAAATTTAAATCTTATTCTTTTTTTTAGTCTTTGTTTTTGAAACAGGGTCTCACTAAGTTTTGGAGGGCCTAAGTAGCTGAGGTTGGCTGCGAACCTTCGATCCTCCTGTCTCAGCCTCTCAAGTACTGGGGTTACAAGCATGAGCCACCACACCTGGCTTAAATTTAAATTTTAAGTCATATCAATTAAATGGAAGTAAACATTTAGCTCTTCGGTCTCACTAGTCACACTCAGACGTCAAGGTCACAGCTATAGGACAATTCCATCAGCTTTGGCTCCTCCTCCGAGGGCCAGTGCTGCTCCAGAGAGGAATTTCAGCAAGCAGCAAAGAAATGCAAATCCTTCTGCCATGCAGAAACATTTTAATTTGATGCCATCCCATGTATTGATTCTCAATTTAATTTCCTGAGCTTTGGGGGTCTTATTGAGGAAGTCTCTGCCCATGACTATACATTGGGGAGCTGGTCCTATGGTTTCTTCTATTAATTGAAAACTTTCCTATCTAATTTCTAGGCCTTTGATCCATTTTGAGTTGACAGTTGTACAGGGGGAGAGCTAGGGGTCGAATTTCATTCTTCTACATATGAATATCTAGTTTTTCTAGCGCCATTTGTTAAAGAGGCTCTTTTCTCCAACATATGGTTTTGGTAACTTTATCAAGGATCAGCTGGCTGTAACTGTGTGGAACTGTCTCTGTATCTTCTATTGTATTGGTCTGAGTCTGTTTCTATGCTAATGCCATGCTGTTTTTGTTACTATAGCTCTATAGTCTAATTTGAAGTCAGGTATTGTGATGCCTCTAGTATTGTCCTTCTTTGGCTAGTCTGGGTATTTTATTCTTCCATATAAATTTTCTTTTTGCGGTACCGGGGATTGAACCCAGGGGCGTTCTACCTCCGAGCTACACCCCCGGCCCTATTTTTTATACTTTATTTTGAAACAGGGTCTCACAAAGTTGTGGAGGGCCTCACTAAGTAGCTGAGGCTGGCCGCGAACCCGGATCCTCTGGTCTCCGCCTCCCAAGTACTGGGATTACAAGCGTGCACCACCACACCCGGCTTATTCTTCCATATAAATTTTAAGACTGCTTTTTCTAGTTCTGTGAAGAATGTCACTGATATTTTGATATGGATTGCATTGAATCTGTAGATCACTTTTGGTAGTATGGCCATTTTGGCAATACTTATTCTGTCTATCGAAGAACATGAGAGGTTCTTCCATTTTCTAATGTCTTCTTCAATTTCTTTCTTCAGTGTTCTGTAGAATGTAGGGAGAGCCTACAGAATGGGAGAAAATCTTTGCCAGCTACTTCTCTGACAATGGACTAATATCCAGAATACATAAAGAACTTAAAACAACACCAGAAAAACAAATAACCCAATCAATAAATGGGAAATTAAATGAAATAGACACTTCTCAAAAGAAGAAATACAAATGGTCAAAAAATGTATGAAAAAAATATTCAGCGTCAACAACAATCAAAATGCAAATCAAGACTATGCTGAGATTTCATCTCACTTCAGGGAATGGCAGTCATTAAGAATACAAACAATAATAAATGCTGGCATGAATATGGGGGAAAAAGAACACTTATGCATTGTTGATGGAATTGTCCATTAGTACAACCACTGTAGAGGTCAGTATGGAGGTTCCTCCAAGGGGTAGGAACGGAACCACCACATGACCCAGCTATACCACTCCTCAGTATCTTTCCAAAAGAATTAAAGTCAGGATACTATAGTGACACATGCATACCCAGGTTTATAGCAGCACAATTCACAATAGACAGATTATGGAACCACCCCAGATTTCCATCAACAGATGAATGCATAAAGAAAATGTGGTAAATACACACAACAGAGCTTTACTCAGTCGTAAAGAACAAAATCATGTCATCTGCAAGGAAATGGATAGAACTGGAGAACATCATGCTAAGAGAGATCTGCCAGACTCAGAAACTCAAGGCTGCGTGTTTTCTGTCGTATGTGGAAGCTAGAGAGAAAATAAGAAAGAAAAGGGGCCTCATGAGAAGAAGGTGAGAGACCAGTAGAGTAGTAGAAGGAAATTGGGGAAAGGAGGAGGAGAGGGAAAAGGGAGGGTTGGGGAAGGAAACAGACCAAATAATGTTGTATGCATATATGAATGTATCACTATGAATCTATCACATAGTGGGGGGAACTGGAGAGGTGGGAAGGGATATAGGCCAAGTGATGTTGCGGGCACATATGAGTGTATCGCGATGAATCTCACTGTAATGTATTATTACAATGCACGGATGAAAATTAACTTAAAAAAGGAATGCATATCCACTCAAGAGACAGGGGGCAAGGAGATGGTGTCTAAATTGAGCCCCAACAGAAGAGAAGATTCTAGACACATGGAGAATGGGAGATGGGAAGAGGATTCCAGGAGCAGAGTGCAGGATGTCCAGAGGGCCTGCAACAGGACAGAGTTGGATGTTTTCAAGGAACTCAGCACCCCTGTATGGCCAAAGCCAAGGAGTGTGGAGGAGAGAGTATAAAGAGATGTTGAGAAGCCTTGTGTCGTGGATCAAATTGTGCACCCCAAAATGATGTGTCCAAGTCCTAACTCCAAGTTCGTACAAGGGGGGGTTGTGGCCTTGTTTGGAAATAGGGTCTCTGCAGATGTAGTCAGATTGCTACTAGGTCGGGCTAGCATCTGGGGATCTAGTCCAACGTCTGGTGTCCTCCTGAGAAGGACATTTGGACACAGACACAGAAGATGCATGGAGGAAAGCCACGAGGATGAAGGCCGAGATTGGAGGTATGCAGCCACCAGCCAGGGATGCCAGCAACGCTGGAGGATGGAAGAGGCCGGGAGGATGCTCTCCTAAAGCCTCTGGAGGGAGGATCACCCTGCAGACCTTGGCTTTGAACTTCCAGTCTTCAGAACTGGGAGAGAAAGTAAATTTCTGCTGTGTTGTGCCATAGAAACTAATGAAGGCAAGGGAAGGAGTAGGGTTGGAGGAACAAGGCTCAGAGAGGAACAAGGGGAGGATTGTCCAGTGAATGGGTCCCCTGTAGGGGCTTGTGTCTTTAAAGAGGTAGCATTCCCAGCCTGGTGGAAAATGGATTGAAGCAGCAGCAAGCTTTATTAAAGACTCGTGCAGCTTTGGCTCAGGTGCACGCAACGGAGAAGGTGAGAAGGCTTAGTGAGATATACAGGGGGTGTAGCTCTGCTTTCCTGAGTAACTGTCCGAAGGCTTTGAGTGAGAAGGAGGGAAACCAGGAGACACAGGATGAGTTTACGGGGAAAAAGTGATATTTTTGTTTGCTTAGACTTAAGAGGTGTAAGCTGGTTCTGAGTTGTGCAGGACGTATGATGAGTAAGTAGTTATACGTACAATTCTAGAATTCGAATGGAAGCTCTGGACTTGAGGTAAAATTTGGGACTTGACAGCATTAAATGTATTAAAATTTTTGAAACTGAATGGTTTATTTTTTCCTGGTGTTGAGTTTTGATAGTTCTTTGTGTAGATGGTTCCAGCTTAGCCTGGTTTGAATTAGATTTATCACTGACTTTATAGTGATGTCAAAGCCATACACATTCAGGGGAATCTTTGATCTTTTCCCAGACTAGCTATACACTGTGTGACTCTCATGATCCATGAGCTGTAGCTCCCTGTCCCCCATGTGACCATGGGAGCAAAAAATACTGTCTTGTACAGTGTGACATACTCAATACCCGAATGCTTGTGTCTCCCCCAAATGCATGTTAACTCCTAATGCCCAGCATGATGATATTAGAAGGTAACACTTTTGGGGAGATATTAGGTCTCGAAGGTGCTAAAATAGAGACTCCAGAGATGCCCCTCTCCCTTCTGCCATGTGAGGACACTACAAGAAGATGCCTTCTATAAACCAGGAAGCAGCCCTCACCTGACACGTACCCGACAGTTCATTATAATAATATTAGATATTGCTGAAGGGCAGTGAGCACGTTTAAGGTAGGCTAGGCTAGGTTCTGTAGGTCAGGGGTATTAAATGCACTTTCAACTAATGATATTGGTTCTAATTTTTTCATTAAGTGTTTGGTGGAATTGTCCAGTGAAGCCATCTGGGTCCGGAGATAGCATCTTAAAGTTTCAAGTAGGAAATTCCATTATTTTAATAGTCATTGGGCCACTCAAATAATTTGTTTAACAGTGCATAAGCTGTGGTAGTTTGTATTTTTTGAGTTGTTCCATTTCATCTGAGTTGTTGGATTTATGTCATGAAGTGGTGTGTGGTATTTACTTATTCTTTAGAAGTTGGCAGGGTCTGTAGTAATATGTGCAGCTCTATTCTGATATTAATAATGTAATATGAATAATTCCTTTTCTATTTCAGTTGTGCTAGAAGCTTGCCATTTTCCTTGATCTTTTCAAAGGACTATTTCATTGTTTCATTGATGTTCTCCATTCTTTATCTTTTTAAAATGTCATCACTTTCTGCTCTTGATCTTATTATTTTCTTCCTTATGCTTGATTTAGGTTATTTTGCTGTTTGGTTTTTTAGTTTCTTGACATAAGCATTTAGATTATTGATTTGAGACTTTTTCTCTTTTCTAGTGTAAGCATTTAGTGCTATACATTCTTCTGACCTCACTGCATTGGCTGCATCCTACCAATCTTGATATGTTACATTTGAATTTTCACTCAGCTCAATATATTTTTTAGGTTCCCTTGAAAATTCTTACTTGACCCATGGATTATTCAGTAGAATTTTTATTAGTTTATAAATGCTTAGAGACTTTCTTAATGTTCTGTCGACTGATTTCTTATTTGATTTTGGTTTCTAATTTAAGTGTTGTTATAGAATATATGCTGCATGATTTAATTCTTCTTAAATGGCAAGGACTATTTTATGGTGAAGGATGTGGTTCATTCTGGTCATGTGTTCTTGAAGAGATCATTCATTCTGCTGCTGTTCTGTGGAGAGGTCTGTACATATTGATTAGATCTTATTGGTGTTATGCTATTCTATCTATTTATGGGTTTTCTGTATTGTTTCTCCTATCAATTGTTGAGTGGAATGATGAATTCTTCAACTACAGTTTTGGATTTGTCCAATTATATTTCATCTCTAGAAGTTTTCACTTAATATATTTTTCAACTGTATTATTGAGGACATACCATTTGGATCACTAACATTTTCTTGGTGGATCAAAACTTTATCATCATATACATGCATACACACATACCCACACCCACCCACATTCCACTGGTATTGTCTGTTCTCTCTCTCTGTACCTGGTAATTTTCTTTATTCTGAAGTCATGTTGTGTGATATTAATGTAACCTCTTCCTGCTTTCTTTTCATTAATGTGTGCATGACATATCTTCTTCTATCCTTGCACTTTCAAGTCACCTTGTTTTATTTGATATGAGTTTGTTGTTAACATCACATAGTTGGGTCATGTATTTTTATCCATTCTGGAAATCCATCTTTTTTTTTTAAACAACTTTATTGAGGTATGATTGACATGTAGAAAGCTGTACATATTTAACAAATAGAACACTGTGAGTTTGAAGGTAATTATATTCCTGTGAGACTAGCACCACCATGAAGGCCATAAATATACCCATCACCTCCAAAAATTTCCTGCCACTCTCTTCATCATCATTATCATTTTGTTTTAGTGATAAGAACATTAAACATAAGATCTAGCCTCTCGGCAAATTTTAAGTATAGGATATAGTGTTGTCAGCTTTAGGCACTCTGCTGTACAGTGGGCCTGTAGAACTTATTTCCTTGCATCATTGGAACTCTGTAGCCTTTGACCATGACCCCCTCCTTCGCCACCCTGAGCCCTTGGAAACCACCATTCCATTCCCTGCTTCTATGAGTTAGACTATTTTAGATTCTACATGTAAGTTCGAATCTACACTTTCTGTGTCTGACTTATTTCACTTAGCATATGTCCTCCAGGCCCATCCATGTTGTCACAAAAGGTAGGAAAAATCTCAGTCTTAATTGTTATACTCAGACCATTTACATTTAATGCATTGTTGATCTGTTAGGGCATAAGTCTGCCATTTCATTTTTTTTTGTTTTCTGTTTGTCTTCTCTGTTGTCTTTCCCCTACCTTTCCATGGGTAACTTGAACACATTTTGTTTTTTTTAGAATTTAGTTTTGATATATCTATAGTGTTTTTGAGTGTATCTCTCCACATAGCTTTTTTAGTAGTTGTTCTAGGTATTACAAAATGCGAACAATTCAGAGTCTACCAGTGTTGTTTTACCAGTGTGAATGAAGTATAGTATTATTCCTACTGTTATAACTTTTATCCTCTTCCATTTATAAGATAGCTGCCCTTTTAAATAAAAAATACTTTTAAAAAAATTTGAAGCAGGGTCTCACTAAGTTGCTGAGGTTGGCCTAAAACCTGCAATTCTCTTGTCTCACCCATTCAAGTATTAGGATTGCAAGTGTACACCATCATGTCCAGCAACATAATACTCTTAAATATGTCCTTTCCACACACCGAGAACCACACTGTGCACTGTTATTATTTTTTCATTTTTAAAAATTTATTTGGTTCATTGTAATTTTACATCATATTGGGGTATAGAGTGTCAGAAAAAATACATGGACACAACTCATGGTGCCCTCTCCACCGGGTCTCTTCCCCCCTCTCCATGCATGTTTTTGAGATTGGAATTGATGATTTTGTATATAGACTCTTTTTAAAAGAAGAAATACAAATGGCCAAGAAATACATGAAAAAATGCTCAACATCTTTAGCAATCAGGGAAATGCAAATTAAAACAACACGGAGATTCCATCTAACTTCAGTTAGAATGACAATCATCAAGAACACAAATAATAATAAATGCTGTTATTATTTTTAACAGTGAAACATATTTCAGAAACCTCAGGGAGACTAACAAGTGTGTCATGCTCATCCATGATCTGCTCTTTCTGTTGTTCTTCTTACTTCTTGATGTTCCAGGACCCATTCATTTAGTATCTTCTTTCTTTTTTTTTTTTTTTGCGGTACTGGGGATTGAACCCAGGGGCATGTTACCTCTGAGCTCCACCCCAGCTCTATTTTTTATTCTTTATTTTGAAACAGGGTCTTACTAAGTTGCGGAGGGCCTCACTAAGTAGCTGAGGCTGGCTGCGAACCTGCGATCCTCCTGTCTCAGCCTCCCAAGTACTGGGATTACAAGCGTGTGCCACCACGCCCGGCTAGTATCTTCTTTCTGTTTAGAGAACTTTCTCTGGCCATTTTCTTAGGCGAGTCCTGCTGGCAACAAATTCCCTTAGCATTCTCTTCAGTGAGAATATTTAGTTCCTCCTGTATTCCTGCATATAGAATTACGGGTTGACATTTCTGTTCTTCCAGAACTTGAAAAATGTGACAGTTCCTTCCAGATTCTATGTGTCTTACCAGAAAATGGCTATCATTCTAACTGTTTTTCTCCTTCATGTAAGATGTCATTTCACCCTTGCTGCTTCAAGATTTTTTTGCTTTGATTTTCAGAATTGGACCAGGAAATTTCTTGTTATGGATTTCTTTGAGTTTTGTCGTCTTTGGGGCTTTCTCTGCTTCTTGAACCTGTGGGTTTTGTCTCTCCAAATGTGGGATATTTTCAGCCACTATATCTTTGAATACTTTTCCAACTCTGCCTCTTTAACTTCTCCTTCCCAGACTCAGATGCCAGAGATGTTGGGTATTTAGTCACCATAGCAGGTTTCAGGTTTACTTCTTGCCTTCATTTTCACTGTTCCTCAGGTTGGATAATCTCCATCATTCTCTAGTCTAGTTCATTGACCCCCCCACCCCAAATTTGGGTGTTAAGCCTCTCTGTTCAGTTTTCATTTAGTTATTCTTTTTAGCTCTAGAAATTTTGCTTTAATTCTTCTTTAGTTTCTATTGTTCTGTGGAGACTTTCTTCATCTATCCAAAGTATTTGTAACTGCTCATTAAGGTATCTTTATGATGACTACGTTAAAATCTTTCTCACATAATTCTAACATCTCCATCCTCCGTGTGTTGGTGTCACACTATTGATTATATTTTGTTACTGAAATTTAGATTTTTCTGGTTGTTTCTATGATGAGTGATTACTGAGTAAAACCTGGGCATTGTGCTATGAGTCTCTGGGTTACATTTATGTCTTTTGACTTAGCAGGCCTCCAGCAACACAGCTCAGTCACAGGAAAGGAGGTGGGAATGCCACTCCAATCCATGTTTCCCACTCGGATTCTGCTAGAGGAGGAAGGGCTCCGTATCACTACTGAGGGGTCGGGAGCTAAGACTCCCCCCACCAACCCTTCACTCCAACCAGGCCCTGGTTGCTATCGCTAATGGGATGGAAGTCCAGGCCCCTGCAGGCCGCTTTTTTGGGGGCCTTATGACAGCTGTGGATGGTGGAACCTGAGCTCTCCCTTTGCTGGCGGGTGGACTGTGGGTTTCCTGTGGCCTATGGCTGGAACAGAGTAAGTTTTGTCCACCTGGTTTCAAGTTTATTGAACGACCCTTCTCCGGTTCTTTGGTTGTGAGAACAGACTTTCCTGTCTCTGTCTTTGCCCATTGGTATTTCTGGAATTCTGACTTCTCTAGTAACTGGCATAGTATATACCAGACAAAATTAACTAACTAACTAACTAACTAACTATATAACTAACTAACTACAACAACAAAAACTCCAGACATCCTTGTGTGTTCTTCATGTTCCAGAGTCCTGCTGGTCTGCTCTCTTCTCTTGAGCACTTAGTGTTCTCAGGTTTTGTGTGTAGTGTGAAGGGACTTCAGCTAAACTAGAAGAACAAGGAAAGGTATGCACACTTCACTTTTCTGGAAGTGGAATTCTGGAGAATAATCCTTGAAAGAACAGCGTGTGACGCTAGTATAGCCGCTGCTGCTGTCAGGACTTCCAGGTCAACCTGTCTCTCTCTCCTTGAGGCTTCTTCAGGAATCTCCCTCCCTCCCTCCCTTCCTCCTCTCTTCCCCCCTTTCCTCCTGTCTTCTCGTCATTTCTTTTTCCTCATTGCCCCTCCACATCCTTTGTTCCTCTGCTTCCTTTGTGTCTTTATTTATTTATTTATTTATTTTTTGCTGTACTGGGGATTGAACCCAGGGGTGTTCTACCTCCGAGCTACACCCCCGGCCCTATTTTTTATACTTTATTTATTTATTTATTTATTTATTTTTTTTTTTGCGGTACCGGGGATGGAACCCAGGG
>PVJS01048376.1:0-15081 GCA_004027185.1 Glis glis
TCCTCTCCACACCTGAGATG
Source organism: Glis glis (assembly GCA_004027185.1). Lineage (NCBI taxonomy): Eukaryota > Metazoa > Chordata > Mammalia > Rodentia > Gliridae > Glis > Glis glis. The sequence goes on from PVJS01048376.1 coordinate 21, forward strand.
CTTAATGTAAATAGGGTGGGTGAGGAGGACAAAAGGCCAGACCCCCACTGCCTATCTGTTGCCAGGGAAACAGGACTAAGAGGAAGTCCTGCCCTCTCCTGTGCGACCCTACCTACCCCCTCCTATAAAGAACCACGAAAGCACGCAGACGCTCTCTTGCTCACCTGGATGGATGGACGCGCGCAGGGAGACTCCCTCTCCCTTTTTTTAGATGACCCCCAATCTGTATCCCCGCCTTTCTTAGTTAACCCCCAACCTGTATCCCCACCTTTTTAAGTTAATTAAAACCTTTGCCTTTTTCTGATGGCACGTGTTGAAATTCTTATTCATCATGGAAGCCAAGGACCCCTCAGAATTAGCTGTTTCCCCATGACAGCTTGGACTTCTGCAATGGTGTGTGTGTGTGTGTGTGTGTGTGTGTGTTACTGAAGATTGAAGCCAGGGGCATTCTACCTCCAAGCTACACCCCCAGCCCTATTTTTTTTTAGTTTTGATACAGGATTTCACTAGGTTGATGAGAGTTTCGCTACTTGCTGAGGCTGTTCTCGAACCTGTGATCCTCCTGTCTCAGCCTCCCAAGTACTGGGATTATAAGTGTGTGCCACCACACCCAGCTTCTGCAGTGCTTTGTGTCTGTGCAGTAGAACACGTGGGCCTATCTGGGCATGAAGAGGGGCCATAAATAATCTTGTAAAGCAAGGGTAGTTTACAACATCAGCCATTTAGGATAAAAGTCAAAGGAGAGACAAATCATATTGTTATTATTATTTGTTTTCTGTTTGTTTGAGGTGTGTGTGTGTGTGTGTGTGTGTTGCTAGGAATTGAACTTAGGACCTCATGCATGCTAAGCAAGTGCTCTACCACTGATCCACTTCCCCAGCCCCCACATTATTATTTTCAAATGATATGAAGCATTTGACATACTCATTCCAGGGTCACAGGCTACCCCCTTTTTAAGAATGTGTTGGCCGGGCGTGGTGGCACACGCTTGTAATCCCAGTACTTTGGGAGGCGGAGACCGGAGGATCCCGGTTCTCAGCCAGCCTCAGCGCTCTCTCTCTCTCTCTCTCTCCCTGTCTCTCTCTCTCTCTCTCTCTCTCTCTCTCTCTCTCCTTAGTGAGGCCCTCCGCAACTTCGTGAGACCCGGTTTCAAAATAAAGTACAAAAAAATAGGGCCGGGGGTGTAGCGCGGAGGTAGAACGCCCCTGGGTTCAATCCCCGGTACCGCAAAAAAAAAAAAAAAGAATGTGTTGGATGCGCCAGGTGTGCTGGCTCACCCCTGTAATCCCAGTAATTGGGAGGCTGAGACAGGGGGATCACACGATCATGGGTTCTAGGACAGTCTCAGCAACCTATTGAGACCCTCTTTCAAAATAAAAAAAAAAATAGAAAGGGCTAGAGTGTAGCTCAGAAGTAGAATGCCCTGAGTTCAATCCCTAGTTCCAAAAAAAAAAAAAAAGTGTTGGATGAGCAGATGTAATTGTTCTTGCGTGCCTGCACGTTGACCCCAGAGCATATTTCTTCAAGGGTCCTCGATGTGCCTGACCATATGGAAGGGTTGCACCCTTTGCTTTCCATGCTGGCCTCCTGATGGCTCTCTGCTCCGGCCCTGGGTCCCGTCGTCTTCCACCACTTGCCCTCGGCTGCCCTCCACTCACGCACTGCAGACTCTCTCCCTGGGCCTGCACGTCTCAGGGCAAGACTGGCATCCACAGGCCACCTCGTTCCGCCACCTGGAGAGCTTGATTAGAAGCCAGCAGCCAGGCCCTCAGGCGGGCTCACTGAATGACTAGATCTGGCCCTGGGACTCTGGACTCTGCAATTTCCTGAGATCCCAGGGGAGTGTTGGCATACAGGAGTGCTTCAGAGAAACTGCTCCGTCAGCAGGCCTTCTAAATCGGGACTGCCATGGAACGGGGAGCAGGCTCTCAGAAAGTACTCAGGTCTCTGCCACCCACGGATCGACAGACTGCAACTTCCAAGCTGGCTGGAGCCTCTGTCTTGTTTTAAAGCCCCGTAGGTAACTGTCAGGTACAACCCCACTCGACGACACTTTTAAAAAACCCCAGGCTGTGTCTCTTTTTCTTATGAAAGTACTTTATCCTGCATCTCTGGTTTCTGCCCACTTTCTAGTTTCTCTTCAAATGCAGGATTAATAAAAACAGGAGTGAGGACAAGCCAGGGCTGGGTGGCATTCTTCTGCAGAGCTATTTCCTAAGGTAATATCAATGCTTCAACCCACAGAAACTCACAAAAATTCCTGGGCCTTCTGGAAGGATCCCCAGAGGGCCACAGTGTGAAAGTCTGCATTTGTATTCTGGATCCTATGAAGCAGAGCACTACAAAGCCACATGGTGCTGACCTGCTCCTCTCTGTCTTTACCCCCAGGTGAGACTGCTGCCTGAGGTAACCAGAGAGAGGCCTCCTGCTGTTCCCACAGCATTGGGAGGAGTAGGAGTTACAATGCCCTAGGACTCAGGACTTCACCTGCAAGGAGCCCACAGTCCTGCTGAGAGCTTCCTTCCTCTTTTTACACATGCAAAGAAAGAAGACATCCCAGAGCCTTGCTCCAGGGCCCTCAGGTCCCAGGCATGCCACCCTAAGGCTGCACCATGCATCTGAGCACAGGCTAAATGAAAAGAACAGTGAGTCTAGCAATTCTTTTAGGATTACTCTAGGATCTATCTGCTCATTAAACTACTACGCTGTGCTGTATTATTAGTGAGGGGGAAACTCTAAATGCGAACTCTCGAGCAGACTTCCTATCATGGGTATTCCAGCGAAAATGAATACAAACAACTTATGTATCTAGAGGAGTTAAATTGCAAAGGAAATTAGTTGCTACTACCTGCATGTGGCCTTTATGGCCAATTTTCTTAAAGGGTCATAAAACTAGGCAAAATACTCTCTAGCCACTCAAATGGTGAGACAGAAAGAAAACTTTGTTATCGTATTTATCAACATCTGAAAATATAAATTCTCATAATTAAGTTTTATGCACCATAAGTTGATGGGCCAAGTAATAATTCTGATCTGAAAACGTTGAGGGGCATACATCTTGCAATTACATAGCACACTATCTGCCTTGGGTGTAGCTGAAGAGGACATTTAAATTTTTTTTTTTTTTTTGGTACTGGGGATGGAACCCAGAGGCATTCTACCTCCGAGCTATACCCCCAGTCCTATTTTATTTTTTATTTTGAAACAGGATCTTGTTACGTCGCGGAGGGCCTTGCCAAATTGCTGCGGCTGGCCTAGAACCTGCCATCCTCCTGTCCCAGCCTCACACCCGCTGAGATTGCAGGCGTGCACCTCCGCGCTGGGCCCAGGCCACTTACTCTCATAGTGGATGAGGAAGCCCACGTTGGAGCGGCTGCTGTCAGTGGTGAACAGCAGGTACATGAAGCTGCCGGTGCTGACGAGGAACTGGGGCGCCTGGGTTCCGTGGTACTCTCCAATCAGGGGGGACGAGCTGGCTGGCCCGTCTCTGACTTCCAGAGTGTCGTAATTGACTTCTGTCTGGAACCTGCAAACACACGTATACCATGTCAGAAAGGACACTCAGACCCCATTAGCTTAAAGCCCTCTCCTCACGGCCTCATCTATAAGTAAAACCCCATACACCTCAATGTGAAGAAAACAGTTAACTCAGGACCGCGTATTACATCAGTATAAGTAGCTTTTCCTGCAAGAAACAGCACGCGATCCCCCTCTCTCTTATCTAACACACTCTCTTGTAACATGACAGATACAAATGAGGGTCATTACTCAGCTCTGAAGCAAAAATACTGTGAGTGAGATTAGGTTCTATAGATCCTAGATGGATAGACAAAGAGATAATCGTCAATTAGTGAAAAATCCGTGATTATGCCTTTTCAAGCTCTTTTTCACAACCCCCTGTTTGACGAGATTGTGGACACCCATCGCTATTTCAGAAAAATGAATACAAACAACTTATTTATCTAAATGAGTTAACTTGCAAAGGGAGTGACATACTGACATAGCCCTGTCTCTTAAAGGAATAATGAATTCAAAACACCCGGTGACACTTAAATGCCTTTCCTAAAAAAAATCCTGTGCTTTTTTAAAGTGCGGTTAGCTCTCTCAGGACTCCAGAGGAGGGCCGAGCAAGTTGCTATTTCAGAAACTAGAGGAGGCACTAACGATTTGCCAAACTTGGAACAGCTTCCAGAAAGTGCTTAACTTTTCCTGCACTTCCAGAGAATCTGAACTGCAATTATATTTCTATAAAGTCCCAGCCACTCGGGTCCCCTTTGACGCAATGGCGGTGTCATTCTGGCACCGAGATAATTTTCTAAATGGGCCCATCTCGCCCTGCAAGCGCTAACCCGGTTTCCAAGTGTCTGATTTTGCTCTCAGGGAGCAGCTGAGGCCTCGTAAGCCTCTGACTCACTCAGTGTCCTTGAGCCAATGGCTCATCTGCAGCCTGCGCCATTACCCCCGCACTCGGCCCTGGGTACCACTGACGGGGGGCGAGACAACCGGGAGGCAGGAGGCTTGATTTTGCTGCACATATCAACAAGAAATCATGCAAACCCAAGGCTCTGCCTGCTTGTCGTTATGCTGAGACTCGAACTCTGACTGCAAATGCAAAATCATTCCACATTCTCGCAAGTGACTGAGCTGGTACCCCGAACCCCACCCTCCACCCCGTTCTTCCATAAAGGGGAATTCAAACATTTGGTGAGTCACAGTCTAGACCAGAACAGGCCACAGGCTGGTGCCTTGGGGACCAGGTGGTGCCTGGGATGTCTTTGCTACTCTAACACTGGCCCTGAAGACTCATATCCCGGAGGGTGGAGTTCAGGTTCTGGAAGTCTAGATAAGGGTGAAAGTAATCGTACAGGGGTATGTCCACAAGGAAGTATTCATAGCTTTCTTTTCTTGGTAGCATCTAGGACTGATAGAGTGCCTATCTCAAGAGCTGAGCAAGGTCCAGAACTGCACACTGAGAACACTTTCGTGGTTCTGTGACCTGGCACACACAGTACAGCAATACCCTCGGCATGCAATCTTAAACGTCTTTGCACAAACACACCCTTTACTAGTGTATCAGCCTTGGACCAAGGTTAATAGGCCATCATTCAGTTCATCTTTAATGATCCGTTGATACAGCGAGGGCAAACGACACTAATGTCTGGAAATATCAGACATATCGGGTACTTACAAATGGAATTTGGCAAAGCACCACACTTAACATTGAAAAGACCAGATTGGGAAAAATGAAACTAGTATTTTTCTTCAGGCAACTGAAACTCCAGTGTTAATAGATTTTGCCAAGTGAGAATATAAATTCACTGTGTTTATTAAATTATTTAAATTTAGTAGGGTGCTGGGAATCATGATATGCTTCATTCAGCCCTCCCTCACTGTACCAGAAAGTGTAAAATTTCATAGGAAACTAAAATTTAATTTATTGAATATGTAAAGAGATTCTTTTTTCCCAAATGATTAGTACTATGTGTAGGAATCCTCTCTCCAATGTTAATGAACTAAAATTACTTCCCCTTGTTTTGAAGGATTATCCTACTGGAGATTATCATCCAACAGAGGCAAGAAAATAGTATGAATAATTTCAAATAAAAATAATTGCTAAGGATAAAACAGCTGGCATTAAAAACTCCTATATCAATAGCATTATTAGAAAATTAATGGAAAAAATGAAATAATATAATAAAGTGCATCTATCTTTTGATATTATTATATTCTATCCACTCTAGAAAATGGTCATCTTAGAGAAGAATGATTTTATTCAGTGATTTAAGCTTGAAACCTTCGATTTTAAAGTATATGGTTTGTTCCAAACCAGTTTTAGTTCATTTTTTTAAAATCATCAAATCAATTTCAATATTGAGGGGAATGGGAAAAACTCTTATCAAACAGAGTTCAAATACCATGATTACGTCTGTAGAGTATCAAATACATTCTCAAATTTCTAAGCCAAGCAATGTTCCAGTGATATTGTCACTCCTGGGCAATTAACAGACAGTTAATGTATGTCTTCACCTCCGGCCACCGACATCTGTTACTGAACAATTCATTTCTGTGCTGTACCACGAGGCAGGAAGCTGCATCCACGTGCCACCAAGTACCAGGTAGAGCTTATTCCACGGCAGGTCCCAGGTCCAGGATGGACTCCAGTGTCACCCCAGGAAATGTTCACCCAGGACCCCTCTTGCTCCACAGTGGTAGAGCTGTGACCTAACTTGGGCCCAGAGGACAATACTCAAATCAAATCAGCACCTGTTCCTTGTTTGGTGAGAACCGCTGAGGGACCGATGGAGAGCTGTCATCCTTGCTAGTTTGAAGATCTATTTACCTATAACATGGAGCATACGTGAGGCCTTAGGTTCAAGTGAAGAAAACAGCTTTGTCTTACCTATCGAAAGTTATTTTGATAGAATGTCCTGGTTTTGCTTCAATGATCCATTCACAATTCAAAGAATCTTTGTAGTAGCCTGGCCATCCAGGAGGCAAAATGACCCCACTCGAAGCCGTTAGATGCCCACCACAAGGTGCTGAAAGAAGAGACACAATCTCTATCAGGTCAAATTAAATGTGGGGAGAGAAGACACAGCAATCTCTCCAGAGAAGCAGGGGTCTGCTTTGCATATTAAAGCAAAACTTGTTCCTAAGGAAACTCTTAAGTTTCCTGAAATCAAGGTCCACATATTCCACATCTGGGTATTTATCGTCAACTCAAAGCAAAGTTCTCTTCCTCTAATAATATCATGAAGGAGTGAGTTTCTGTGTGAAAGACCTATGTGGATCATCTCTATTCATCATCAATACGCCCATTTGATCCACACCACCATCTTCTATATCTTACATTCATCTTTTGATGATTAAAATGACCTTACATCTTCATGTGAAATACTCTGTGCTATGGGAGCTAGTCCTTTTATGGTCTTATTTACTTTGGGTTGTGTTCATTTTATTTAAATAATTTGCTATGTGTGACATATTCAATTGCTGATGCATATTAGAAACAAAAATGTCAAATTTGATCAGCATAAAATTAGACTGCCTATCCTTTTGAAGCATCACGTAACAATGATCTGTCATTACAAAGAAAAAGTGGAGAATTTTTCTTCATTTTAAAAGATTAAGAATTATGTGCCTCCTGCTCAAAGAGACTGTGCATTTTTGTATCACCTACAGAAACCTTTAAATAATAGCATATCAATGTTTATCACCACAATTAAGAACATATTTCTACCTGGCAACAACTTTTTCCAGATTTTGTATGTTCTTTATCAAAGTTCTTTGTCATTAGTATTCCTCTTTGTGAACTCATGGACATCAAATTTGTAAAAAATATATCCAGTTTAAAAATGTATAACATTTTTGGAATGCTATTTCTTTTTTGGAAAAATGACCACATGTATTGAAATGTGAAAAAAAGTTTTTACTATTTTATACAGATTTTGATGCTAGGGAAAACCTGACAAATAAAAATCTGAAGATATAATCATAGTAGCTTTATTTATTTATTTATTTATTTATTTATTTATTTATTTATTTATTTGTGGTACTGTGTATTGAACCTAGGGGCTTCCTACCTCTAAACTACACTCCCATCCCTATTTTATTTTTTATTTTGAAACAAAGGTCTGGCTAGGTTCCTGAGAGTCCTGCCAAATTTCTGAGGCTGGTCTAGAACCTGTGTTCCTCCTGTCTCAGCCTCCCAAATACTGGGATTGCAGGCATGCACCACCATGCCTGGCTAGTATCTTCATTTATAACAAAATCAAAGAAAAAATTAAAAAATATGAAAAGAATATGACTATGTATTAGAAGGTCACAAATACATTTGAAGTAATGTTTTGAAAGTTTGTTGATATAAGGAAAAATTTTTCCATAGAATATTAACTGTTTGGAAAAAAGGATATAAAATTGTTCACATAGTATAATCTAAATTTAATGAAATTAAAATTTTATTCAGAGAAGGATAGAAATTGAAAAAATATATTAATAATGGATAACACTGGGTTATTAGTTTTCTTGACATAGTTCCTCTACCAAATAAGCTGTAATACATATTCAATAACTGTGCATGATTTCTAGTTAGAAATTATAATACATATTAGTCATTTGTATGAAATTGATTTCCTGAAGAAAATGTTATGTATAGTTTTTAAAAGAACCTGCTTTCACTAATTAATATGAAAAATTATCCAGTTAAGTCCTTAAATTCACCTTTCTGACCCATGCAATCATATGTCTTTATACATGCATATTACATAAAATTTAATTCCTGTACTTGTTTTTTTTTTAATCCAGGGCATTCTACTTCTGAGCAACACCCCCAGCCCTTTTTAGTTTGAAACGAAGTCTCACTAAGTGGCTGAGAGTCTCACTATGTTCCCAAGGCTGGCCTCAAACCTGTGTTCCTCTTGTCTTAGACTCCCAAGTACTGGGATTACTACAGGCATGTGCCACTGCACAGGTTAATTCTTGTATTTCTTAAAGTGCTATAGCAAATTACTTTTTGAATATAACATAAACAAAATCAAATATATTAATTTTCCTTATTTCAAGTTGAATTAACTATGCAAGATAATATATGTAAAAGGTTCACGGCAAACACATAATTTCAAACATCTTATAATACAGAAGACCTTTGTACATCTGCAGGATATTTCTCACATAAATAGAAAACCAAAGCTTCCTTTATTTTAATAAAGAATTTTTTTGAACTTTGAGTTTTCATACGTTGGGGGATGAGCCTAAGTGGTCACACACACTATGATTTTATTCACGGGCTCTTTTGCATCCTGTTTTATAATGCACAGCACTTTAGAATGCATATCATTGCATCCTGATGAAGCAGGCATTTCAATCTTCCTACTGTAGATGAACAAAGTTTGTGCTCAATGTGTAAGCGATGCTGTCACGTTTCCAGTGTGACTTTAAGCAGGCCATGGGGGTAGGAGCTTCCCTGTAGCTTTAGCCCCTGCGAGGAGGGGTGCATTCACATAGGCACCAGGTCCAGGGCTCTGAGCACGGCTCTCTCCTCAAGCCACCCTGAGACACAAAAGGCTTGGCCAGGCATCCACGTCCTGGGCCATAAGGTGAGTCCTCACCGCGACTTATACCTAACTGGTGAGAAAGCATCACATGTTCCCTCAAACCCCAAGGGGTCGAGAAGACACATCCCACTCGGAGGAGGTCAAGAGTATCCCATGGACACCAGGGACCTTCACAGTCCCACAGCAAATAACACAAAAGGCAAATGCATCGATCCATGAGGTCTTTAGAATGTAAATTCTCCCTTGATTATTGACAATTAACATTACAGTGATAGATTCGCTGATATTGTATTTCCAAAATGAACTCCTCTTAATTACATATATATTTTTTCTCTACAGCTATATTATTTTAATAAAATTGCCTGATTTGGGATAAATGAATTCTGGCTTTCTAAAATGTTATCTTGGAAGGAAGCCAGTCTTTTCTGTTACAGTTTGAGTTAGAAAACACACTTATATACCTGAGTGTTACTTGTGTCTTTTTCAATATTCAATATTTAATCCTTTTTCAAGTATTTTTGATGGCATACTACATTTTCCACTTTTTATTAGGGTCACTTTTGGTACTTTATGTTTCCTTAGAAATTACCAATTTTATATGTATATTAAATTTGTTGCCCTAGAGTTGATGATGTATCCATGCACAATTATTTTTCCCCCATAATGACTTGGATTTTTAAAGACATCACTGCATTGTGCTGAAGAATGTGAACAGCTTAGAGACAGAAAAACTACAGGGAGAAGCTTTAGCCCAAAAGCCAGATGATCCACAATCCTAATCATGCAGTCGCTAGGGGGATCCGCGTCCAGTAAATTCCACCAGTATCAACAGCTTGCCTTTAAAAGAACATGCTTTGTGGTGAGACCTGCATTCTTTACATAAAGTCACATTATTTTGCAGTAATGACCACTTCTCTTTTATGTCCCTAAAAAAAAAATCTATAACTTTCTCCTCCTTCTGGCTTCTTTTGTCAGAACCACATAGGGTTTGTTTTTTATCTGGTGCTGACAAAGGGCTCATGTTTGCTTTGAAGTACTGTTTCTAACCTTTGATGTTTATTAGTACAATATTTTAATCTGTTTTTGGTCATTTTGGCCCGCCTTCCTTCCTTCCTTCCTTCCTTCCTTCCTTCCTTCCTTCCTTCCTTCCTTTCTTTCTGGTACTGGAACCCAGGGGTATTTTACCTCCAAGCTACACCCCCAGCACCCCTTTTTTTTGAAACATGGTCTCGCTGGGTTGCTGAGAGTCTAACTAAGTTGCTGAAGCTGGTCTCTTGAACCTGCAATCCTCCTGTCTCAGCCTCCCAAACACTGGGATTTACAGGCATGTGCCACTGCCTCTGGCTGGGTTTTGTATCTTTTTAATCCTAGTGCCAAGTTCCTTTGTTTGTGGCTTCTGCTCTAAGGGAGGCCTGTGAGTCCTGCATTTCCTCAGGGCCTCTGCTGCCTCTTGTTATTCTCAATAGAAATATTTCTCTATCACATGGTTTCCAGGGAGTGTAGGAGTTAGGGTCTGGATTTCTCCTAACTACACAATTAATTGAGTATACTCTTTGATTTTTAAATATTTTCTTGTGGTTCTATTTTTATCATATACGAGCAGGTTAATCAGGACATCCTTCATGCTATAGCCAACATTTATTTTAATATGTTAAATTTCACTTTGTGGCCAGTACTATTATTTATTTATTTATTTATTTAATTTTTTTTGTGTGTGTGGTACTGGGCATGGAACCCAGGGGCATTCTACCTCTGAGCTACACCCCTAGTTCTATTTTATTTTTATTTATTTATTTATTTATTTATTTATTTATTTTATTTATTTTTTTTTGCGGTACCGGGGATTGAACCCAGGGGCATTCTACCTCCGCGCTACACCCCCAGCCCTATTTTTTATACTTTATTTTAAAACCGGGTCTCACGAGGTTGCAGAGGGCCTCATTAAGTAGAGAGAGAGAGAGAGAGAGAGAGAGACAGAGAGAGAGAGAACTGAGGCTGGCCGCGAACCCGGATCCTCCGGTCTCTGCCTCCCAAAGTACTGGGATTACAAGCGTGTGCCACCACACCCAGCTTATTTTTTATTTTGAAATGGGGCTGCTCTAAGTTGCTGAGACTGGCCATCCACCTGTGATCCTCCTGTCTCAGCCTCCCAAGTACAGGGATTACAAGCATGTGCCACCACGTCCAGTTATCATTTATTTTAAAAACCAATCCTGGAGAAAAATTATAAACATGAGTGTTCTGTGAGGGACATGCAGTTCTTTTACGCATTTTTTTGACACTAAACAAATGAAACTTTTTATTTCCACCACAAACATATTATTGACAATTCCACATGAACAAGAGGGCTTAATCCTACGTGTTTCCTCAGTCAGGTTTCTGTGTTCTTTCCTCGCTGTGGGGTGTTTTCGCTACTTGATCTGTTTACTCCTGGAAGTTGGCTTATTTTGTTTTTCTTTTCAGTAGGTCCCTCGATTAGGGATCTACTTAGCCATATTACCGGGGTATATCTACCTGCCTTCTCTGGACTCATTTGTACGCCATAATTGGGTTTCTCAGGGCAGGAAAACGTTTCACTAGTAATTCTTCCTTTCTGTTACAGGCTATCTTTGTCACCAGCCCATAGCTGGGTTTTGCATTTAACTTCAACTGGGTGGGGGAGGCGCTTCCTAACTATGGAGAATGGGAGAATCCCTGCTCACATGTAAAGTGATACTTCCCTCATTTTTCTGGCCCCCTGCCATCCATTAGGGCCCCTTTCCTTCTTCTACCCCGTATGTTGAGGTACCCGCTTTCCCTGCAGTTTGTAATGCTCCTGTAAACAGCCTGCTATGGATAAAGGACAGAGTGATAGCTAGGACTGTGGCCACATGAGAGCAGACAGGAGCACTGTTTATTTTAAATGTCTTTCTTGTGAAATTATCCAGGCCTCAGCGTCAACAGTGCTATGCTTGTCTAGAGCGGTGCTCAAATATGATTATCCCTGCGACGCAATGCATCCCACACACGGGAACATCCCATGGGGTATATTCATTTACTTATGAAGGATTAAAAACTACCCACGTGTCCACATTTTATAAAATGTAAAATGCAAAAGTTATGCATTGAAATATGCAATTTACATGTATAAAAATAAAAATCCCACAGTTGTTTTCTTGCCCTTTAATATATGAATTCCCCCCCACCCATGGGTGTTGAGAGAATGCCAAATTGTTTTAATGATTTATGATGGAAATGAGAACATCTTTCTGTATTCCAGCATGGCTACACGAGGCCATGCACCTCTCACTGGAGTGAGAGGTGTCTCCTTAGAACACAGAGCAGGACTTTGGAGGTCGGCCAGGGGTTGGGCAGGCGGTATGGCCCACCCGGCCACACCACTACTGTTCTCAAGGGGTTTAATGTTGCCCAGCGTGGTGGCGCATGCTTGTAATCCCAGTACTTTGGGAGGCAGAGACTGGAGGGTCCGGTTTCTGTCTCTCTCTCTCTCTCTCTCTCTCTCTCTCTCTCCCCTTAGTGAGGCCCCCCGCAACTTTGTGAGACCCGGTTTCAAAATAAAGTATAAAAAATAGGGCCGGGGGTGTAGCACGGAGGTAGAACGCCCCTGGGTTCAATCCCTGGTACTGCAAAAAAAAAAAAAAAAGAAAAGGGAAAAGGGGTTTAATGTCTCCACAGGTAGATTCTACTTCTGCTCAGATCTCTAGGAGATAGCAGGTGTGGTGATGTTACATTAAACCTTCCTGGATAGAAGAGCAATCCTCAATTACATACTTCCCTTTTATTTACTGACTAAAGAGAAATACACATTGACTTTAGAAAATGAAATATAAAAATCAAATAACAGGGAAAACTACAGAAGTGTGATTTACAGTTTAGTGTACAACGCTCTTTTGATTTTGTAAAAATTATCCTGAGATATTAATATAGTTCTGTTTTCAAAAATGATATATGATTACATGTGTGCTTGTACCATCTGGTCTTTCCGTGATCTATTCATAACCAATTTGCTCTTATAATCTTTGTGAATGATGCATGTTATCCTGCTGTATGCATACATATACATTGTGATTTGCTTAACCAATTCCCTGTCATTTGAAGTTTAGTTGTTTCTAACTCTTTGCTGCTAACATGTTTTCCAATGAAAAGCATTCATGAACAAATGACTTTTCATACCTGAATATTTCATGACATTAATTCCAAAATATAATTTATGGCTCAAAAGACAAGAAAACTTTCAAGACAGAATATGAATTTATAACGTGATGATATAATTTTATATCCTCAGTAGCATGGCCAAGAAATGTCACTTATTCCATAATCTTATTAAAAATTCATCTCATTAACACATTTAACTTTTGGGCAATCACTGATTTAAAAGCCATATTTTATTTTAGTTTTTAAATGTGTATTTCTTTGATATTTACCGGAGATAAGTTTAAAAAGAAAAATTTGCTTCACTCATTTGGAGTGGACAATTACGTTGGGTGATGTTGAGTATTTATTCTAAGTAAATATTTTTTTTTGTACTAGGGATTGAACCCAGGGGTTGTTCTACCTCTGAGCTACACCCCCAGCCCTTTTTTATTTTTCATTTTTAAACAAGGTCTTACTAAATTACCCCATGCTGGCCTTGAGCCTGCATTCCTCCTGTCTCAGCTTCCCAAGTACTGGGATTGTAGGAGTGGAGACTGGTTCCAAAGTAAACATTTCAAAACGAGTGACAAGTGGAGGTGATCTCTTTCTCCTTAATTCCCCCCTTCTGATATTATGACACAGGTAACCAGAGCAGAAATATCAAGAAAGAAATTAGGTAGCATTTGCACTAGCTATGATAAAAGAAACAACATGGTTAACTAAAACCCATGTTGTTGTTATGGGTTGGACTGTGCCCCCAGTCATAGGTTGAAGTCTTACTCCTCAGGACCTGTGACTATGATTTGAGATAGAGTCATTCAGATGTGATCAGTTAGGCTAGATAAGGTATTACAGGCCTAGAGGGACCCCTAATCCACTATGATTGTGTCCTCTAAAAAGTGGGGATTTGGACACAGAAATAAATGGACATGAGAGCAGAATGCCATATCAGTCCGAGGCAGAGACCAGGCGGTGCTTCCAAAAACCAAGGGCCACCAGGAGCTAGGGGAGAGACCTGGGACTCATGCTCCCTCGAAACTTCCAGAAGAAACCAACCCCAGTCACTGAATCCTTGATCTCAGACTCTCAGCCCCCAGGACTGTGAGATGGAATTCCCTTTCTTCAAGCTCTTTTGCTGTTGCTATATCAGCCTAGAAGCCTAGCTGAGGCAGTTTGATGGTGGATGCACAGGGCGGGAGGAGAGGCTCACCCTCACAGCGAGGCACCGTGGAGCTCCAGACCACGTTCCCGTCCTGCAGGATGCAGGTGATGGACTCGGACCCCTGCGTTTTGACAAACCCATCATCACAGTGGAAAGAAACAGAGCTACCGAGTAGAAACCTGTCCCCAAAACGCCGTCCGTTGATGGGAATGCCAGGGTCATGGCACTCGTTTTGACCAAATGCTGAAAAGGAAAAGAGAAAAATAAGTAGAGTGACGATGCTTGAGTAACAATTGCAATGTATTAAAAAAAAGAAGGAAACAAAACCTATCTATGAAACAATTATGTCAACAAATTTCAGTTATGCCATCCATAGATTAATACATGAAATCAACAGGTATTCATATCTAAGAGAGAAAGAACAGATGGAGAAATAGATATAAACCTTATCTATCCAGCACTTCAAATTCTCAAAACACTTTTTCTATGCACTGAGAAAAGAACAGATGGGTAGACAAAGAAATGGAAGAATAGAAGGATGGATGGATGGATGGATGGATGGATAGATGGATGGATGGATGGATGAATGGACGGATGGATGGGCAGATGGAAAGAAGGATGGATAGACAGATGGATGGATGGGTGGACTGATAAATGGAAGGATGGATGGATAGGTGGGAGGATAGACAGGATGGATGGATGGATGGATGGA
>PVJS01048377.1:0-15076 GCA_004027185.1 Glis glis
GGAGAGGAGAGGAGAGGAGAGGAGAGGAGGGGTGAGGTGAGGTGAGGTGAGTGAGGTGAGGTGAGGTGAAGGTGAGTGAGGTGAGGTGAGGTGAGGTGGAAAAGAAAAGGCCTGAGTGTGAGTTTAAGTCAGGGAAAGATAGAAGACAAGGGGGGTCCTGGAAAGAGTAAACCCTGAAGCTTGGGAAGTGGACTTTTAAACTTTACTGAGGTTTCCCATCTGCTATTTTATGATTGGTCAGAATTGGGTTTTAGGGAACCAACAACTTCGCACAATTTGGATCCTTAATTTGAATTGTTATCTTATGAGCTCTGGTGAGTTCCTGGAACCCACCAGTCTCTCACCTTCCTGTTTCCATCCCCCAACCTCACAAAAGGTGTTGCAGATGGCCTTTTTAAATCCTTCCTGTTCCCAAGTCCCCTACCTCGCCTCAAAAGCATATCCAAAATTAAACTATGCAACAGGTTTCGCTGCTGCTGTGTGTTGTGATCATTCCCATCAGAGTAGAAGTGTAATTAGTTCTTGTAATTCATTTTTAACATCAATGGACAACAATACAGATGCTATGTGATTAAAGCCTCTATTCTTACATAAAAATAAAAACATCCTACACAGAGATATCAAACATTTTGGCTATTTAACATCCAGATAAATGATTCTCTAATTCATGATCAACTGATAAAAATTCACAAATACAGGTAAAGCTACTGTATGAAAATATTATGCTCATACAGGAAGCCATGTAAATAATTATGGATGACACCTGCAAGTCAGTGCAGCACCAGTATTTTTTTCCTTCTTTTTTGTTGTATTGGGAATTGAACCCAAAGGCATTCTACCTCTGCGCTGTACACCCCAGCCCTATTTTATTTATTATTTTGAAAAAAGAGTTTCACTAAGTTGCTGTGGGCCTTGCTAAGTTGCTGAGGCTGGCCTTGAACCTGTGGTCCTCCTGTCTCATCTTCACAAGTACTGGGATGACAGGCATGTGCCACTGTGCCCGGCTCAGCACCATTACTAAATTTAAAGCTTACTGTAAAATATGCCTGAAGAGAACTGCAGACACCAGCTCAACCTGCACCAGAAAATACATTATAAGTTGCCCAAGTGCCAGACAAGCAGAGAAGCAAGAATATGAGGCAGACGGAATAGTGTCTGTATGACAACAAACTTCAGGCTAAAATAACTTTGTTAAGATTATGAAGCCCAGATTTATCACAAAAATAGTATCTGCCATTTTCAGTCATTTACTCATTTCACTTTAGAGCAGGACAATATCTCTTAAGTCCTACAACTACGACTGAAGCTGTGCTCACTAAAAATCAGACCCGAGTTACGCTCAGTATAAAGCAGCTTTCCAGGAACTTAAATGCCATTAGAGTAACTATTTTAAAATTCAGTATATAATGGTACAAAGAATTTATTATAAACAATAATTCATACATTATATGAATCCATATATATATATTTAAATATAATTTTTTAAAAATCACAAAAATAACAGTCACAACTGTACTGAATAAGTAGAAGGCAGGAAACCTGAATTTATAAGAGGCAGTTGGGAACAACAACAATGGTGGCTGTGATGGACAGAGGGGAGTTGCGAACCCAAACACTGGGCAGTTTTTATATGTTAAGCATGAAAAGGGCCATCAGACCTACATTTACCCTTTCATCGGGAGATGATGATAAAAGGAATTAGAAATAATCTCTGCCCACTTCTGGGACTTGCAAACTCCCAATTTTAAATGTCAGCTTCCTCATGATATCTTCTTCATGGGGATAGAAGATGAAATACAGGAAGAGAAAGAATTAAAAAAGACAGGAGCAAAGGCTCTGTTTCAGGCAAAGCTAGACATATCAACCTACATTAAAGAGACAGAAAGTGAGGAACAGTCAATTCCCACTGAATAGACAACCTTTGAGAATTCTTTGCTAGACTGTCTGAAGAGATAAAAAGATGACTGAAATTTTGTTCTAACTAGCGCTTCCTTGTAAGTTATGGTAGTTTTCAAAGGTTTTAGGTCTTAGTACCCAATTTTTATATGTACTTTTATTGGTGCTTTATAATCTCACATCATAATGTAAATCATGTTGATAGTAACATACATGCACACAGCACTTGGTGGGCTTTCCCCGGCTCCCTCCCCCCTCCCCCCACCCCACCCCCAAACAGGGTATTGAGATTAACATTGGTATTCTCATATATGTACATAATGTCAATGGAAGTAATTCCTTCATTAATCCTCCCTCTCGCCCCTCCCCTTTCCCTAGACCACCTCCCAGGCTCCATTGAAGTTTCTCCTCCATTATCTCTGGTATCCTGATTACTCCCTAGCTTCCACATATGAGAGAAAACATATGACCCTTCACTTTCTGTGACTGGCTAATCTTTTGTGTGTGTGTGTGGAACTGGGGATTGAACCCAGGGCATTCTACCCTTTGAGCTACACCCCCAGCCCTATTTTTTATTCTTTATTTTGAAACAGGGTCTCACTAAGTTGCAGAGGACCTCACTAAATAGCTGAGGCTGGTCGTGAACCTGTGATCCTCCTGTCTCATTCTCCCAAGTACTGGGATTACAAGTGTGTGCCACCACATTGTGACTAGCTAATCTCATTTAACATAATGTTCTCTGGGTCTTTTCATTTTCCTGCAAATGACATAATTGTGTTCTTCTTTATTGCTGAGTAGAAATCCATTGTGTGGCTATCCCATAATTTTGTAATCCATTCATCTGTTGATGGACACCTAGGTTGGTCCCATATTTTGGCTATTGTGAATTGTGCTGCTATGCACATGGATATGCATATATTACTGTATTTCTCTGATTTCAGTCTCTTTGGAAAGATACCCAGGAGTGGCATAGCTGGATCGTATGGTGGATCCATTCCCAATTTTCTGAGGAATCTCCACACTGATCTCCATAGCAGCTGCACTAATTTGCAATCCAACCGACAGTATAGAAGAGTTCGAATTTCCCCACATCTTCGCCAGCATTTATTGTTTTTTGTCTTCCTGATGATTGCCATTCTGATTGATTAGGGTTAGATGGAATCTCAGTGTAGTTTTGATTTGCATCTCCCTGATTGCTAATAATGAACATTTTTTCATGTTATTTATTGGCCATTTGTATCTCTTCTTTTGTGAAGTGCCTATTTAGTTCAGTTGCCCATTTCTTGATTGGGTTATTTGTTTTTTTAGCGTAAAGTCTTTTTAAGTTCTTTGTATATCAGACGGACAGCTAGCAAAGATCTTCTCCCATTCTGAAGGCTTTCTCTTTAGATTCTTGGTTTCCTTTGATGAGCAGAAACTTTTTAGTTTAATGCCATCCTGTTTATTAATTGTTTTAATTTCCTGAGCTTTGGGGGTCTTAATGAGGAAGTTTCTACCTGTGCCTACATGTTGGACTGGTGGACCTATACCCTCCTCTAGTAGCTACAAAGCCTCTGGTCTAATTTCCATGTCTTTGATCCATCTCAATTTGACTCCTATGCAGGGTGAGAAGTAAGGATTTAATTTCATTTTTCTAAAAATAGATAACCAGTTTTCCCAACACCATTTGTTGAAAAGGCTGTCTTTTCTCCAACGTGTATGTTTGGTGCCTTTGTTGAAAATCAGTTGGCTATAAGTGTGTGGATTTGTTTCTGTATCTTCTATTCTGTTCCATTAGTCTATGTATTTTTTATGCCAATACCATGCTGTTTTTATTACTACAGCTCTGTAGCATAATTTGAAGTCAGGAATTGTGACGCCTCCTGCATGGTTCTTATTGCTGAGGATTGCATTGGCCATTCTGGGTCTTTTGTTTCTCCATATGAAATTTATGACTGATTTTTCTAGGTCTGTGAAGAATGACATTGGTATTTTTATAGAGATTGAATTGACTCTGTAGATCATTTTTGGTAGAATGGCCATTTTGATAATATTTATTCTGCCTATGTAAGGGCCTTAGTACCCAATTTACACTCTTAAAAATTACTGAAGAGCCAGGCACGGTGTTGAATCCCAGTATTTGGGAGGCTGAGATAGGATCACAGTTTCAGGGCCAACCTCAGCAACTTAGAGACTCTCAGCAACTTAGTGCGACCCTGTTTCAAAATAAAAAATAAAAAGGGTTAGGGGTGTAGCTCAGAGATAGAATGCCCCTGGGTTCAACCCCGAGTGCATACCCCCACAAAATTATTGAAGATTCTGAAAAGTTTTTGTTTATTCAGGTTATACGATCATGACTTACTGTATTAAACATGCAAATTATTCCAGTTTAATATCTAGTAATTAATTTAAAAATGATTTAGAAGCTGTTAAACCTAAAATAAGCAACATTTTGTAAAAAACATGTTCCAAAATGTGCACGCGCATGAAATGAGAACAACTTAGTTTTACATTTATATAAATCCTGCTGTGGTTTGGATATGGGGTGTTCCCCAAAGTTTCTGTTGGAGGCTTGGACCTTGGGTCTTTAGTGTAGTGATGTTGAGGTGATGGAACTTTTAAAAGGTCAATGACCTGGGAGGTTAGGAAGAGTGCTACCCTTAAAAGGGATTAGGGTAGTTCTCATGGTACCCCCTTGGTTTTTTTCCCACAGGAGGGTTGTTACAAAAGGAGTAAGCCTGACTTCCTGTCTGGCAATGTGATCTCTCACCCCCAAGAGTACAACCACCACTGTGATGCCATCTGCCATGAGACCCTCACCAAAGCTGAGCAGAAGCCCGTGTCATGCCCTAGAACCGGCACATAATAAAGTTGTTTTCTTTATAAAATGCCTCAGGTATTTTATTATACTAACAGAATATGGACTAATATAAATCCATTTGGTGTTTGGTTTAATAGAAGACAGCTAGATGCTTTCTTTTGCATTCAATGTTGCAGTATGCTGTTTTGGTTGAAGTATACTGAAGAAAGGGAGGTTCTTACCAACCCTCTTGAAAGGGTTAAGAGGGGGACCATAAGGGTCCTTGAGCCACTTTTTGAATCCCTAAGTGAGGGTTTTAAATTCAAGATTTCTAGCCGGGCGTGGTGGCGCACGCTTGTAATCCCAGTACTTTGGGAGGCGGAGACCGGAGGATCCGACTTCGCGGCCAACCTCATCGCGCATGAGCGGGCTCGCGTGATTTATCTCTCCTCTCTCCTCCCCCCCCCTCCCTGTCCTTCTCTCTCTCTCTCTCTCCCTAGTGAGGCCCTCTGCAACTTCGTGAGACCCGGTTTCAAAAATAAAGCATAAAAAAATAGGGCCGGGGGCGTAGCGCGGAGGTAGAACGCCCCTGCGTTCAATCCCCGGTACTGCAAAAAAAAATAATAATAATAAATAAATAAATTAATTAATTAATTAATTAATTCAAGATTTCTGGTTTAACCCAAAAGAAAATAAGAATGTAGAGTGACCAAGTACAGAGTAATCTAGGCGTTAATCCCTCTAATGACAAGGAGGTCTGTAGACCGTATTTAAGAGGGTTAGCTACTACTATTAAATATTCAAAGCCTGGCACAGTGGCGCACACCTGTAATCCCAGTACTTGGGAGGCTGAGACAGAAGAATGGCAGGTTCCAGACCAGCCTCAGCCACTTAGCAAGACCCTGTTTCAAAATAAAAAATAAAACAGGGCTGGGGATGTAGCTCACAGGGAGAATGTCCCGGGTTCAATCCTCAGTAACACACACACACACACACACACACACACACACACACACACACACAAAATCACTCAAACATTTCTTTTAATGACTAAGAATCAGATATAGAATAATTTTAAGTATTAACCAATACATACATCAAAGACAAAGCTAAACCAAACAAATGAGAAGGATTTGATATGTAATTCTCACATACTCATTTTCTGGTCCCAATTCTAGCCCAGAACTTCATGGAAGTTCCTGTGAGTGAATGTGAGATCAGAAAATAGAGGCAAAAAGGACGACCAAGAGAAATGAACAGAAGAGAAGCAGCCTTTCCAAGAGGACGTGGCCCTAATGTATCCACTATTGGTAAATACCTAAGTATTCCCCTTGGGAGAACTAAGGTATTAGTCACCCAAATCATTTTCCTCAAAGCTTAATTCTTTCATGGAACCCTGGTTGCAAAGGTTAACCACGCCGAGCTGAAAATTGAGGTCCTGAGGCATAACAGGCATAAGAATTGAAGCCCGATTCAGTAGCATACAACCTTTTGAATAGCTAGAATATAGCCAGCCCTTTTAGTCTATTAACTAACTCCCTTGAACTTGACAGCCAGAGTGAATCTGTCCAAAAAAACTATTCATCATTAATCTTTTTTCTTTCACAAGTAACCAAAGATATATAATTAGTTATATTCAATTCAAGTACTGTGGCTATTTAAACTTTTCTTATCAGTATCTGGCAGAATTGCAAGATCCCCAAATCCCTAAAACATCAACAACAGTTAATTAGAACTTCTGGTTGGTTTTAGGTTAAGTATCTCTATAAAGAGCTGGTGATTTTCAGCCCAAATAAAGAAAAGCTTAGTTTCTGGGTTACTAGGCATCATGGAGTACATAGTGTACATTGTTTATTTAGCTTTCCAAAAACACTGAAAATTATTTCAGACTACTTCAGTAGCCTTGTGGGTACCAAGCTGATCATTGCTCTGATCATAACAGATTACAAGAACTCCAATGAAAAACGACATTCGCATATACTATGTAGGCTAACTCTGTTACTAGATTACTAAACTGTGAATTTAACATACTGTTCTCTAATTTTACTTTAACGTCAACTTAAGAAATTAATGGAATTTCTTTGCTGTACTATAAGCTATTTAAAGCTAGAGTTGTGTCTATGTAAATTTTTTTATAAAACTAAACTTTGGCTCCCAGTTAAATTCAAGCTTCTACTTACCCACATTTGTATTTTTTCACTTATTTCTCCCAAACTACTGATTTTCTTCATATAGCCAAAATAATTTTAGGTACCACATCACAAGTATGATGCTGTCCTAGAGTTTTCTATTATTGACATGTGAGAACAGATAGTCAGAATTCTTCTTTTAATGAAAAAGGCTACCTAAGGGGATAAAGTACAACATTGGTTTCCTGTTTAAACTCATCTGATTCTACCACTGTTTCAATTTTCTCCTCAATATTTACTATTCTACTTGGGAACTTCTGAGAGGAGCAGCTGTGAGAATGCTTCTCTCATAGCCTTCAGCAGCTGCCTTTTCAAACCATGGCTAGCTTTCTTAAGTATAGCTTTGCTCAGATTATCCCTCTTGCTCAAAAACTTACACTAAATTTCTATTGCCCACAGCTCTCAAAGGTCCTTCCTGATCATACTTACCTTTCTGAATTTATTCCCAACAGACCAAACAACTCCCTGATCTACAAACATGTCATGCTTCCCACGTTGGCACTTGTAAGCTATTCCCCAGGCCTGATATGCCTTACACCCTCATCTCCCATGTCTACATTTTATCTTTCAAGATCTGGCTCAAAATGCCATTTTGTCATTTTAACACAATCCCTGATTGCTCAGGTGAGAAAGTTCATCCCTTCTTACACCCAAACAATATTTTATCTGTACACAGATAGGATTTTCTCTCTTGTGTCATGGTTGTGTCTTGTCTCCCCTATAAGAGAAGATCCTTAAAGACAAGACTTTATCTAATTTCCCTCAAATGATGGGTGAATTCATTCTGTATGGAAATAAAAATCCATCAGATATGTCTTTTCCAAGGAGTAAAGACAAATAAGAGGTTGGAGGAAATTTGAAAGTCTGTCTGCCACATTTTATTTCTCCAAAGACGTTAATTTACACAGAATTTTCCCCTTTATTTAACGTCAGCTAACATTTTATAGTCTAGAATACTTATGTCCTTGCTCACTTAATTCCCATAATGATATCCCAACATAAGCATTCTCACGGTTTCCACTGTATAAACAAGGAGATGGCTTCAGAGAAGGCAATCTGCCAGCAGAGGGGAGACAAAACTAGAGACTTTGGACTCCAAATTCAGGTTATTTCCACCAAGTCATGATAAGCACCCTAACAATTTACTTAAAAACACAAAACAAAAAGCAAATGGAAGTTCTTCTCTTTTCTTTCTTACCCTAACCTGACTTCCCTCAAAAGCCTTTAAAAAATGCTTTGAAGATCTTAAATTAAAAAGCAGAGAAATGTAGTAAAAAAGAGATCAGACTCCAGAAGACCCAATCGCTTTTGTGTTTCACCTTCTAGGTATGTCCAACCTGAAGAAAGTCCCAACTCTCCACATCCATTTCCTTAACTGGAAATTGGGAATGATAGCAGACACATTAGTCTCACTTAAGTGTGAAAACTGTAAATGTATCAATGGGGAAGACTGGAAGAAGTGTAAGAATGAGCAGGACATAACATCCACAAAAAAGTGCCCCACCCACCCAACCCCCAAACCTGTTACTCATTTAATTCTAATGAGCAGTTAGGCCTTATCTGTTTCAAAAAATGTTACTTCTCCAGTAAGACTGGTTGGTTTAGGCAAGCAAAAAGTGAAAGCAAAGATCCCAAGATCATCTTTCCAATGGATCCTTTCCAGGTCCAGATTTATATAATTTTATGAATGCTATCTTAAGAAAGTACCCAAATACAATTTTTCCAGAAGCAAATTTGTTATTCACTGCGTACTACTTCCTCTAAGGTCTCTTCCCAGTGGAAGAGACCATCTTCACCAGTGGGACAAACTGACACACCTCGTCCTCATTTAAAGCAGCGTTCTCTCCTTCCTGGAATTACATCTTACTGACAGAGTGGAAAGAGGGTGAATTCTGAAATCAGACCTGTGTACAAGTGCCACAGAATATACCTGTCTCCTTGTAGGCACTTGGACCAGTCTAGTGACCTCCTATAAGCCCCGATTTCATTTCTGAAACAAGGATAATACCACCAACCTCACAAGGTTGTTATAAAAATTATCTGTCAAGTATATGCCAGATTAATAAATACGTGATCATCACTACTGTCTCAGAACTGCTTTAGTGACTGAGGACATAGTCCACTGTGCTTGTCCTAAAGCACAAACCTCACCATATCAGACATTTATTTAGTGCCCTTCAATGATTCTTCATTATCTCCGTGACAAAATGTACACCACTCCTCAGCAAGAACACCAGCCCTTGCCAACCTTTCCAGTCTTATCTTTTGGAATTTCCCCCCCATGCCAATTCTCAGGTCCAAACCACACCATGGTTCATCTGCTGTTTCCCAGCTTCTCCATACCCATGCCTCCAAGCCTATCTAGAATGCACTTATGAGGACTAATCACTCTTCAAAACACAGCTCAAATGTTATCTTGTCCTCAAAAACTTTCGCTGAACCTGGAATTTTCTTTGGTATTCCGAAGTCCTTCATACTCCACTTATAAGCTGTACCCTAATTTTTGTGGCCTTCTACTAACTCAGTGTTTTTAGTAAGCTTTAAGGTGCTTATCCTGACTTCACCGTGTTGGCGTTATCCCCTAGTGCCTAGCACAGTGCCTATGAACAAAATGTGTTATTTGATGGCATTTTTAATGTATATTTAATATTACTCCCATTCATATTAGCAATCTAGAAGACTAGAAAATAAGACTGCTAGTATAAACAAAATAAACCACAAGGAGGGTATCTTTGACTATGTTCTCATTCCTAATAGATAAAAAATAAAATAAAATCTAGCAAAAGCAGTCTTTTAGTTAATGGTAAAGTATGTCAAGGTTTTCCTTTTGGAACTCTATACTTCATCTTGGCTGAGTAGAACAAAAGCAGCAGAATAATCTTATTGGCCATGCATTTATTTCCTTTTTAAAATATGGATTGAAAGAGTGGTTTCCATTTACAAATTATCTAAACCTTTTACAAAATAAAGCAGACTGTGCAAATTTATCTCCACCAATTATAAGGATTGACACTGTAGTTTATATAATCCATAACTATTATTTACAAAAACTTATAAATGCACTTGATAAATAAGACAGAAATAAAAAATATCAGTCTAGAAAACATACTTGCTTAAAATTGAGTCGATTTTCATTTGAAAAAGGAAAAAAATATAGCATTTTGTAAAAAGGAAGAGCACTAATTCAGCTCTTTTTTAAAAATGTTAGAACATGCGATTTCTATTTTTTTAAAATTCCAAATATAACTCACTGTATTTAGCACCTCCTGTACTTTCCAGTATATTAGATAATTGCACACCATGTTAAAAACAAACTAAAGGAAAACATTCCTGCCACCCACCCTGCTTAAAAAAAATGGAAATATTAAATACACACAAATTCATACAACACAGAGCAACTTGTATAGGTCAGAATGACTAGCCTCAAAGAAAGCTGTTTCCTTAATTTAAAAAATTTGAGGATTTAGAGGACTTGGAGGGGGGGATAGACAGGGGAAGAGGAAGGGAGAATTGTGTGATTACTATTTTTTTCAAGAAAGATGGGTTAGTAATTTTTAAATCCTGCTCTGGAAAACTCTGTCAGAGCCTTAGTGGCCGTAGGGGGGGCCTGACCCCTACACTAATTAGAACAACTCTATTCCCCCCGTCTCCCATTTATACATTGAGCTTCAGCAAAAGATTTTGTTTGAACAAAGGTATCCCTAACTTTAAAAAGTCTGAAAATAATTAAGGACTAACCACTAATGACAATGGTTAATATTGATATTAACACCTAACAAAAATATAAACATATATTAAATATGGAAAATAGTTTTAAAAAGCAACTGCTAAGTTGCTTTTCCTTTATGAACAAACTATTCTTTTGGTTCTGATCAGTTTTATCAGGCTATTGTTTGCATTAGGAAGAGACATACAAGTAAAGCTTTTTCGACTTCGTTTTGGCACAAAGAGAATAGATGATTTCAGCAGGGAATTGGCTATGAATCCAAAGCAAATGGCTTTGGCAGGAGAAGACTGATCACACTGAGAGGCAGTATTACTGAGTATGTTTGTTTAGGTGGATGGGAGGGGCCAACATAGTAATACTGGGGTAGGGAACATACCTATCCTACTTTGAAAATCTGCACGAGAAATTATATTCCTTCCCCAGGACACTCTTGATTCTTAACATCTACCTCCTCCCATGCTTCTACTTCCAGGCCAATTAATGCCATCAAAAATAAGAAATTAGCATTTAAAGTAATTTATAAAAAGTCATTTCCTAAATAAATCAGACTATTTTTTTTTTTGAGGTACCGGGGATTGAACCCAGGGGCGTTCTACCTCTGCGCTACACCCCCGGCCCTATTTTTTTATACTTTATTTTGAAACCAGGTCTCATGAAGTTGCAGAGGACCTCACTAGGTAGAGAGAGAGAGAGAGAGAGAGAGCGAGAGCGAGAGCGAGAGCTGAGGCTGGCTGCGAACCCGGATCCTCCGGTCTCTGCCTCCCAAAGTACTGGGATTACAAGCATGCGCCACCACGCCCAGCCAGACTATTTAGAACATAACCATTTTAATGCTTTGTTGTCTCTGATGAAAAAAAGAACCTATAGAACCAAAAGCTTGTTTGCCAGCAACTTGGTCCACGACACAGAGATGGCTAAGATGGACCAGTTTCTCCTGCCATTCTCTCTTTCCTCAGCCCATGGTATTATTTACTGGTTGAGATTGTAACAGAGTATCAAAGTCTAAGAAGAACCTCAGAAGAGCTCCATTAATTTTTTTGTTGTTGCACCAAAATGCTTCTGTAGCTAGTGAAATGATAGGCCATTTTCCTATTTCCCAAACTTTCTATAATGTGGAACATTGTTTCTTACTGCTTATTGCCTTACAAGAGAAGGTGATTGAGAGTCTCTACATTAATACTTAGTTTTAAAGGCTCAAGAGCAGAAGAAAAATAACATTATTAGCTTGAAAGCAAATTATATGACTATTCACTGATAAAAACAATCCTTTTCATTTGGTTAAAAAAAGATAAACAATCATTTGAACTATGTTAAATAATATTTAATTTCTAATATTCCTAGATACTCTTTTGAAGGCTCAGAAATAAAAATAATGGCAGATTGTTCCAAATGTGTGGGGTTGACAAATGTCACACATATACTGTTCAAACTGTGCAAATGACCTATTTAATAAGATATTAAGAATGATGCTAGTTTCTTCCCTGTGGTAGAACTATGATGAATGAAAGCAATTCTATACTTACTATAGAATGCTGATAAAATACTGATGCCTGCCAGAAAAGTACTGAGACTTATCAAGAGATGGTAAAAGACTTTCCTATTCTATTTTCTGGACTTATAATGTGTTCCAGTGGTTTATTTCCCCAAAATAGATAAAACATGAAAACAAGGTACAAGTAATTTATAGATATGTCCTCAAAAGAAGATCTAATATAAAACATGTACAGGTAACAACATAAATCCCCAAATTCTTGCCCTAAAATCCATATTTGAAATAAACTTACACATGAACTAGATGTGCCAATCCTTTTTAGAGAAAGGCAAAATATAAATAATTTAACATGTTTTAAAATTCTTTGGTTTCAACAAAATATCAAATTTTCACCTGACTATAACTCCTTCCTATTAAAATATATCAACTTTGTTTATTACACATTTATATCATTAAGATCACTACTAAATATATATCACTGGCAAGAGTAATCATATTTGCATTGTTTCTTATATATTCTTAAAAACGTGTTTTTTATTATAAAATCTCTCTCTTCAAAGAAATAACTAAAGATTGGCATATTTCCTATTCTATTTCTTGAACCAACACAAAATTAAGCTTATCTCTGACACATGGTTTTAAATCCTAAGGGTTCTTTTAAGTGAATTATTTCTATACATTTTCTAAGAAACAGGCAGTCAGAGGAGATGCAATTCATGGCTTGTACCACCTGAGGGCACTCCTCAAATCTTCAGACATCTTTTAGAATCATGTTTTTATCTACTAGGAAGGAGACTTTGTTTTACTTGAAGTTCCTAAGCTCAATAGTGGCTTGAAAAATGTGTTTCAGAAACACGTGTGTGTTTCCCCATAAGAAGTAAACTAATGATAAACATGCATAATTCTTATCTATTGCATCTCTGCTGGGCCTCATGTCCTAGGCAACAAAAGCTCAGTTTGCATCAGGATGAACCAAACTAAGTAACTGCAGCTGAAAGGGATAAAAATAACTAGACTGATTAAACTCATAGGATCATTCTTCTAGACTACATGTTTATTGTCAACACAAAAGTTCACATTTTTGCAGAAAACCAAAGAAATTCAAGTATTAGTTCAAATACATGATTTAAAGGTTGACAAAAAGATTTGCTCGAACACATCCATAGCATTTTGGCTGAAGAACACAAGGAAAGCAGGGACACCTTACCTGCTTCCTGTGAATTTAACACCTCTAAGGCATGCATCATGGCACTTGCGAAGACATTGGCATCCTCCTTGCTGCCAAAGTTGAGACCATACACCTGTCTAGCGTCTCGCCACTGGTGGAAGGTCTGAGTAGCTTGATTGTACTTCAACCCTTTAGGAATGGCACAATTTATCACGACCTGAAAGACGAGAGTTCTTTATAATGTCAATTATAACTGGCAACATCAAGGAAGTCTACAAATCCTAATTGCATATATCCAATCAAACCTGTTCCTAACAGATCTTCTCAAAATACAACAATTATCCAGGGTAAAAGCAATCTGCAGTAATATGTCTGATAGAACTTATGCTGTCAGAGGGTCACAAAAGTCTGCTTTAGAACAGTAAGTAAATCAGCTGGGCGTGGTGGCACACGCCTGTAATTACAGTACTTGGCAGGCTGAGACAGGGGATTGCAGGTTTGCAGTCAGCCTCAGCAACATAGTGAGACTCTCAGCAACCTAATGAGACCCTGTTTCAAAATAAAAAGGGCTGGAAGTATAGCTCAGAGGTAGAATATCTCTGGGTTCAATCCCTAGTACCAAAACAAACAAACAAAAAAACCCCAGTAAATCAGCAAAACAAAAGAAAATCTACTTCCCCATTAAACATATTCTAACTTGTTTGTTGAAGTAATAAAAACACAAAAATAGAACATCAACACCAGCAGGGCCCCTCGTAATTCCTCCTACCCCCTAAAAGCATTAGCCACACCTGTCACCTTAAATTGGTTTGGCAGGGTTTTGGCTTTTATACAAGTGAAGTTACACAGTATAAATTATATAATGTGCCTGACCTCTTTCCCTACAAATTGCTTTTATGAGAGCCACCCACTTGTTGCATGCACTTAAGGTCTGTTCATATTCATTGCTTTATGTGGTATTCCTCTGTATACTCATTCCCTCCCATTAATGAACATTTGGACTGTTTGCAGTTTGAGGCCACTACAAATAATGATATTATGAACATTCTACTAAGCAAGCACACATTTTTGTTGGTTATATCCCAGGAGCAGAACTAGCACAGACCATAAATATGCTCAACTTTAGTAGAAAACTCCAAGTAGCTTTCTAAATTGGAAATGTTGATCTTTATTTTAGCAGTTTTGGTCAGTATGACTACTATATCATTGTGTTTTAGTTCACACTGCCCTGATTACAATCGAGGTAAACTAATGAGGTACTTTTCCATGTTTTATTGTGCATCAAGATATCTTCTTCTGGAAATAAACACTTAACAAATCTCTGGCCCATTTGTCTGAGTTGTTCCATCTTTTTCTTCATTGATTTCTAAGAGTCCCTCTTATATTCTGGATATGATTCCATTGTACTTTCTGTGACAAAAATCTCGTCCCATTCCATGACTTTCCTTTTGTCTTTTTTTTTTTTTTTGTGGTACCGGGGATTGAACCCAGGGGCGTTCTACCTCTGAGCTACAGCTACAGCCCTATTTTTTATACTTTATTTTGAAACAAGGTCTCACGAAGTTGCAGAGGGCCTCAGTAAGTGGCTGAGGCTGGCTGCGAACCCAGATCGTCCTGTCTCAGCCTCCCAAGTACTGGGATTACAAGCGGGTGCCACCATGCCCGGCTTCCTTTTGTCTCTTGATAATATTTTCTTTTTTTTTTTTTTTTTGCGGTACCGGGGATTGAACGCAGGGGCGTTCTACCTCCGCGCTACACCCCCGGCCCTATTTTTTATACTTTATTTTGAAACCGGGTCTCACGAAGTTGCGGAGGGCCTCACAAG
>PVJS01048378.1:0-15079 GCA_004027185.1 Glis glis
TTTTGAAACCGGGTCTCACGAAGTTGCAGAGGGCCTCACTAGGTAGAGAGAGAGAGAGTGAGAGAGAGAGAGAGAGACAGGGAGAGAGAGAGAGAGAGAGAGAGAGGGAGAGAGAGAGAGAGCGCTGAGACTGGCCGTGAACTCAGATCCTCCGGTCTCTGCCTCCCAAAGTACTGGGATTACAAGCGTGCGCCACCACACCTGGCATAAAAGATTAACTTTTTAGCAGACCAACAGAATAAAACTGTGATACCTTTCATCCACATAAAAAAATCTCAAGACAATTCTTCAGCAGTTAGAACAGAGAACACAAATTATCCCTGTGGAGTAGCTGACCTTTACTAGCCTTTTGATTTCTTTGGACCTGAGACTAATACTGGTTGGTCTACATGTCTGAATCCTGACTCTCTACCCATGATGGCTATAAAAAAAATGACCCCCCCAAAAAAAATCACATGTACATACATAGAACCAACAAGAGAGCTAACAAGGCAATAAAATTCCCAAGAATTTAGGAATATTCGCACTTTGTTTATAATAACCTCCTTAAAGTGAAAAATAACTTGATAAGAAATTCCCTTTTATTCCTTTTAGATTTTTTGTTTTTTTCAGAAACTTCGTCTCTGTCTATGCTTCTTTAGTAAAGCGAGTGGTGCCTCTTAACCTTGTTAGATCACTTTCTTTCCTTTTTCAGAGAGTGTCATTTCGCTTTTCTTGGGGCTAATCAACATCCATCATGCATTTACTTTCAATCTCAAAATATACACAGGGAGTTTTGAATTGCGTGAACTCTTTTATTATTATTAAGTTGTGTCAATTGTCAGCCTCTGAATTCCATTCTGATGATGAATAGAGGCATTACGTTTCAGCATTAAAATGCAGTTAGGGTTGTAATGAGCGTCATTAAGGACTCTAATGGGAATCAGAACTCTATGTCATTTTATTCAGATGTTTTTTAAGTTTATTTGTGTTATATAAAGGGTTTTTTTTTCCTTTACATTTTTCTACTAAGAAGGTGGGAGTAAAATAGCACTGAAGTTTTAAAAGTACCTACATAAATACTATTACAAGATATGTATTTTTCAAAACTTTCTGTTTCTACTTCTATCTAGTGTATGTCTTAACTTTAGCGGTGTTTAAGGGTAGTAACAGAACTTCCTAACACCAACTTTTGTTTTTAAGTTTTTCTCTGTCAATCAAGTCTAAGCCTTTATGAATGTGTATTTTAAAATAAAGATTGGATATTTATATGCTTAAATGTAGATATTTTAAATTTTTCATGATAAAAATAAAAGTGTTTGCTCTGAAGTCTGATTCAAAATATTAGTGGTTCCTTGATTTTGCCTTAGAATTTAACATTTATGTCTGTTTGTAGATGTTATTGAGATGTATACTATAATACGTCTCAATGTCTTATATTGTGTGTGACCACTGAAATCGTTAGTAAGGCTTCTTTGTGTACTTTAATAAGTCATAGTTTTTTGTTTTGTTTTGTTTTGTTTTGTAGTACTGGGGATTGAACCCAGGCGCATTGTACCTCTGAGCTACACCCCCCAGCCCTATTTTTTATTCTTTATTTTGAAACAGGGTCTAAGTTGCTAAGGCCCTCACAAAGTAGCTGAGGCTGGCCGTGAAACTGCGATCCTCCCGTCTCAGCCTCCCAAGTACTAGGATTACAAGCATGCACCACCATGCCTGGCTAAATCATAGTTTTATATAAATTAAATGTAAACTGCCAGGAGTGGTGGCACAGGCCTGTAATCCCAGTACTTCGGAGGCTGAGACAAGAGGATCACAGCAACTTAGCAAAGCCCTTAGCAACTAGACCCTGTTTTCAAATAAAAAATAAAATAGGAATGAAGAATAGCTCAGAGGTAGAATGCTCCTGGGATCAACCTCCAGCACCAAACACAAACAAAAAAGTATATATATTCATCATCTGTAATAATTTTCAAAATGTTCAACTTTTATGCCCTGCAAATTGAGAAAATATTCCCTAAAATGTAAAAGAACCTTTCAGAATTTGATTTTGTTCATTTATTTTGTAACTTCCTACAGTTTTTGTGCAAATATCAGTTTGAATCTTTCTTTAATATAAAACAATTATGTTTTATTAACCAAAAAGTTTGACTGATTCCTTCCTATCATAAACCAAGGGAATTACACTGTACTTTTTCCTTCCAAATGAAAGCCTTAAACATCTTAAACTTACTTTGAAGAATTAACTCTAGACCCCAGGAAAATAGATTTTTTTGTGGCAATGAAAGCATATAAGAACTCCCAAATGAAGTATCAAACACAACGCAGACATTCCAAGTCTTACTGCTGTATTGGGAACAGAAGTGAAAATCAATGTCTGATAAAGCGCCAGATGCAAATTACCACCGAAAGAGAAACATTTCTCTGGGTATAATAGCAAAACTGTATAAGGTGACATCTGAGAGGTGGCAGACTCGTGAAGGACACTCTTAGACTCTCTTCTGAAGTATGGCATTGGAAAAAGTAGCTAAGGTACAAATAAGGGATCAAAGTTTGATTTCTAACCCACTCACACCCATAATTTAAAGTAGACATGAGTTTGAGGACAAAGAATAATTTTCCAAATATGTTCTGAAACTCAAGATTGAACCACATCTACTTTTTCATATCTTAAGTCATTATTTCCTGTACTACTCAGTAATAAATAATCTCATTATAATATTTGATTTATGTCTGCAGATTAAACCTAATAAATTAAAACAAAACATTTTAGAAGCAGATACCTAGTTTTAGATCCATATTATCAAATGTATCTCTTGTCAATATTGCTTGTTTTTCTGTGTAGTTTAACTTAACTGAAACCTGTCACTGGCAAAGCAATTACAAATGAAATGCATTTTATAAAAACTATCTGATATTCAATTTGAGAATTACTATAATTTCCCACTGACCTTAGCTTTCACTTCACCTAGTAGTTCAGTTCAATGATATTTTATCTCTATTTATGTGACTTAAGGAGGTATGTCACACACATCCATGCATTTTTTTATGCTTTTATTGGTACATTATAGTCTCACATCATAATGTAGTTCATAGTGACAGTGACATACATGCACACAGCACTTGGAGGGCTTTGCCCCAGCTCCTTTGCCATTCCCCCCTTCCCCATACAGGATTTTGAGATTGGCAATGGCGTTCTCACATATGTATATAATGACAACAGAAATGATTCCCTTCATTAATTCTCCCTCTCTTCCTCTCCACTGTCAGTCCCCTAGACCACCTCCCTTGCTCCACTGGAGTTTTTCCTGAATTATCTAAAGTCCCTCTTCCATCCCAATTACTCCCTAGCTTCTGCATATGAGAGAAAACATATGACCCTTCGCTTTTTGCGACTGGCTAATCTCATTTAACATAATGTTCTCCAGATCTATCCATTTTCCTGTAAATGACATAATTTTGTTCTTCTTGATTGCTGAGTAGAATTCCATTGTGTGTATATCCCAATATCCCACAATTTTGCAATCCATTCATCTGTTGATGGACACCTAGGTTGGTTCCATAATTTGGGTATTATGAATTTTGCTGCTATAAACATGGATATTTGGGTTACAAATCGGTATAGCCACTATGGAGATCAGTGAGGAGATGCCTCCGAAAACTGGGAATGGATCCACCATATGATCCAGCTATACCACTCCTGGGTATCTTTCCAAAGTGACTGAAGTCAGAATATTATAGTAATGTATGCATATCCATGCATTCTTATCAACACTTTTAAAAGATTCCCAAACATAAAAATGTAAATGCTGTGAAGTATATCTCTATGTGAAAAAATTCCACCTACTAATTCAAGGACCACAATGAGTATTTGCCTGCCACGGAAGTCTTCATTTTATCAGAGTGCAGTAACTGTATAATTTGTCTTCCAGGACACTGACCAACATAAGGCCACCATGCCATCTTTTCTAATATTTTATTTCTTACTCTTTAAAATGTCGAGCCACAGAGCAAGCTCATGTCTTAGTAACAGTAGCTTCATTTCCTGTTTGAATAACCACTTTCTTTTTACATCCTTTAAGTACTCAGTATGTGACATATACACAGGTGATATTAACTAGAAATGAAAGCAGCCCACGTCTGTTATTTTTATACACACGATTTGGGTGCTCATTATTCCATTTATGGAAAAGTTCAGGGAATATGTCAATGCCTTGATTAGGAAAGTGGAGTGTGTGAACATGGTTGAACTAGTTCAGGTAGTTCCTGAGTTTGGTGTGAGTGCGGAGATATTGTTAGAAGCTTTTCCTTTGGTGTCATTTGTTGAAAATTGGTGGGGTCATTTTAAATTAATTATTGTCTACCTGCAATCACTGCAATTTGTAATTGGTAGAGATATGTAGTTTCATGCTCACAGTTTGTTCTATCATTTCAGTCTTGAAAGGGTGAACCCCTGGGGTTTTGTTTTGCTTTGCTGTTCTCCCTCCCACGGGCATTTACCTAGATACTAATGTTCTTTATAATTTTCTTACATAACTGTTTGCTGATGCATGATCAAATTCCACATGCCACATAATTGTGAATGTGATGAAAACAACTGGAAATATATGAAAAAAAAAGATTGATGCTTTAACCTTAAAAGCAACCTTCCCAGGGAATTATCTATTATGGGAATACCTGAAATAGGAAAAAATAATTGAATGTTAACGGGGAGTTTGGAACACAGGGAGTCAGATGTAGACAAAAAATCCCAAAGAATGTAGAATCCCTTATAATTGGATGTATGTTTTAATTTTTTGATTGCCACATGATATTTTGTGTGTGTGTGATGATAATTGTACAATGTGATGTTTCTATTCATGTGCACATTTTGTGTAATGATCAAACTAGGTAAATTAGCATGCTCTATAACCTGAAATTTTTATCATTCTTTATGTGACAAAATGATCTCTTCTAGCTCTTTGGAGGTATACAACAAATTACTGTAAACTATATTCACCCTACTGTGGCATCTATTCTCGTAGTTTTCAAGTTGCGTTTATCAAGTTTGCAGTTATGTATATGGAATTTGATCATGCTTTGGACATCAATTAAATCTTTATCAGCATTTAGCAGCTTCTGATTGACTGCTAATCTACTAAATACAAAAACTGTATCTTGTTTCTCTCCTCACCATGAGATGTTAATCAACATAACACAGGCAAATGATTCTATTTAAGGTTCTTAGGTTTGCATAATATAGTTAAATTTCCTTTTTTTCTCTTCTGCAACTCTAACACACTGAGTGAATCAGGGGTTATTTTTATAGCAGTAAAGATAACAAATGCTCTTTTTAAGATTGTATCGAAAATGTTACTTCTGAGGAGAAAAAAGTAGAGGGTGAGTCCAGATTGTCCACATTTATGGCTGTACTGGATATATTAATATACAAAAGCAACATTTAACAAATGGAGAAGAAAAATTATACATAGCTGCATAGAAGTATTTGAGATTGGGAATTTAAGTAAACTTAACTCAATCGTATGTAGGATTCAAAATGCCCACACATATATAACACACCTAAATGCACACTATTTAGGCAATATAGAAAATCAGAAAAGAATAACATAACACATAAAATCTTACCCACAGAAACTTGTTACCATGTGAGAAAACAAATGTGCAGAAAAACTATAATATTAACAAACTATTACTGTTATAACAATGCTCCAAAGGGCAATAGTAGCAGACTTATAAATATTTGATGAGGTATATAGATGCAGATAATATCATTATCATGGACATAAATGCCAGACATCTGGATGACGATATAATTCTTTCAAAGGATAGATAGATAGATGCACACATATATGTATACACACATTCACCATACACACATTCACATACACATAGACATATGTGTATATGAAGCTATGTATAGTAGGTTTTACCTCTACGTTCTAGACCCACATGCACACTTGATATATGAGAAATCTTGGTTATCTCACAAAAATCTCAAATTTAATATATCCAAAGAAGAGCTTTTGACTTATTACCTACCCCCAAAGATTGCCTCTATCAGTCTTACCTTCTCACAAAAAGCACTAGTAAAGATTCGCAAGTCAGAACCTATATAAACTTTGCTTCCACATTTTCATAACCCCCTATATAAAAGCCAACAGCAAGCATTACCAATTCTCTCTCCAACAGGTATGTCCATTCTCTGCACAGTAAAGATGTTCCACTCCTCGCTGCTGCTGGCCCAAGTCTTCAGCACCTGTCAGTCAATTTTGCATGCTCCAAGGAACGTGATCTTAGGGAGTAAATCAGATCATGTCATTTGTTAAAACAGCTCTCTACTTCCTAGTTTACTTTTAGTAAAGATCCTGTCTTCTCTTAACCCATACTATCTCTTTATCACATCTGTTACCATTTTACCCATCAGGGACTTTTTAGATCCTCTTTCTTCCTCAGAGTTTCTTCAGAATTTCATAATTTTAATTTCCACTCTTTGAATGTCCTTAAATTCATATTTCAACTAACTTACACTCCATGAGAATCTTTCATAAAATTTACATATGTAATTTCAAAATTTACTATAATATTTGTCATAACTATTTGTCAATACTATAGTATTTGTCTATTATTTAGATACAAATACTTCCAAAATTACTACAGTTTTTGTCATGGCCCCTATTTTATTTATTTATTTTTTGCTAGTCCTATTTTAAGAAGTAATTGTCATATTTGTTTTTTAATTTATTTTGTTTAGGAAAATGTATCTTTTGTTAATCAACTTATCTTTATTTTGAGCAATGAATGTTATAGAAAATTGATCTATATTCTTGAATGAATAGATGCATGCTTGCAGAGATATGCTCTAAAAATACCACGAGGACATGAAAAGCAAATACTTGTAAAATACACAACGTGTTACACAGTCCAGTGAGAACAGAAAGAAAGTAATGGATGTTTAATAGAGAAATAGAAAAGGAAAAATAACATAATGAAAAATTAGACTGGAACCAGTTTGTGAAGGGCATTGAGTTTTGTTTTTTGAAAGTAGGAAGTCAACTTACAGGAAAACACATCAGGAAAACAAGTAATATCAGCTTGGGGAATATGTTGGAAAAGGCTAAAAGTCTGGACACTGTTCATTTAGAAAGTTACTAGAATTTGTAAATAATTAATGGCAGTCATTAATCAAAAAGTGAAAGCTAGATTGATTCAGTAGATTTTACTCTGGTTGAAATTTTTGAATGTATCATTCATTTTTTCAGTTATTCATTTACTCATTGAAGACATCAAGCAGAGGCATTTTTCATCTTAAGAGCTACCATAGACTGTGTAATATCAAGACATAGAATATACCCACTCAGACCATGGCCTCTCAACACTTGTAAGTGCTCCAACAGACATCTCAGATCCCAACACACTCTCCTGTCTTTGATTTCTTGAGAACATCCAGTCCATCAACCGTTCTGTGTTCTTCTTGTTCATTAAACGCCTTTTGTTTTCAACTCTACTATAGGAGACATTTCTCATACATTGGGTTTAATACCACTTGACATAAACACGTCACGATTTTTCTCTTTCATTCAAAAGAGTTTAACTGACTATGACTCTTATTAATTGTTTAAAGTTAAAAAAGATACATGGGTTTCTTTGCTGAGAAAATCCATGAGAAGCATACAAGATCTTTACACCTCCATGCTTAAACTCTTGTTTTTATAAATTGTACTTCTGTACTTTCCAGGTTGTTATAAAATGTGGGGAAAACATGCCTCAGTATTTTAAAGTAATCAAAAAATATTTGACAAGATAGTGCCATGAAGCCACATTTTATGCCCAGAAAGAAAGTGTAAAATGGTTGTAAACACAGCCTGGTGCTGGTCCTGGATCTGATAGTACTGCATAGAGTTGACTGAGACATCCTGAATCCATTGGAAATATGACCTTATTATTGCAGGACAATGAGTTTGATAGAGAGAGCAAAGGAAGCATGCAGACATTTGCAAGACTTGTGACAGTT
Source organism: Glis glis (assembly GCA_004027185.1). Lineage (NCBI taxonomy): Eukaryota > Metazoa > Chordata > Mammalia > Rodentia > Gliridae > Glis > Glis glis. The sequence goes on from PVJS01048378.1 coordinate 7,991, forward strand.
GTTGCCCTCTAATTCCCTGTTCAGTTCAGACAAAAAAGAAATCAAGTAATTTTTTATAAAAGAAACGATATTTGAATTTTGCAGGTCCTAGAACAATATTCTATTGAATTATACTCACATGGAAATTTCGAATGTAACATTTATTCAAATCTGTTGGTATTCTTTAGTCAATATGTTAAATTTCCATACGCCTTTGTCCATTTCTATATAGCAGTCTAGAGAGGTTCCTATTTCCACTTTGTCCACACTTGTATTTGGGCTTCTAAGGATTACTAGACGTCATCACTCAAGCAGGCAGCTATAAAGTTATCCTCATTATACTTAACAGGGCTCATTAAACTGCTCAGAAATTCACACGATTTCTCTAATTTGGTTCACTCTGGTTCTCTGTATTGACTATTTCAAAATTCTTCTCCTCTTCAACTATCTGACCTCTATGTCTTGCCCTTATTCTTTTCAAATATCTGTGTTTTCTAAGTTTCAGCAAAAATAAAAGCCCCTCCCTTTAAACTACGTTAGCCTATAAATATATAGCATTTAAATAAAAGTAAAAAATAAATTATAAAAAGTAAAAACCTGTCTGCTTTTTTTTTTTTTTTGCGGTACCGGGGATTGAACCCAGGGGCTTCTACCTCCAAGCTACACCCCCAGCCCTATTTTTATTCTTTATTTTGAAACAGGGACTCACTAAGTTCCAGAGGGCCTCACTAAGTAGCTGAGGCTGGCCACGAACTTGCGATCCTCCTGTCTCAGCCTCCCAAGTACTGGGATTACAAACGTGCGCCATCCCACCCGGTGAGATTAGATATTTCTGAAAGTTTCATTTGCATTACCTAACATTGGGCTAGGATGATAGAAGTGAATTTAGCTAAGAGTGTATTTGACCTCATTCACTTGCTACAAACAGAGTTTAGGTTGCATGGTAGTGTATATGATTCCTGTACAGGCTTCTGGGAAGACTGCACACAAGAATTCTGGAGATGGATACAGAATATTCAAGTGCCACTTTTCACAGTAGCTATGTGATACTGAATAATTTACCTGCAGACAGAAGTTTTAGCTTTTGCCAATGGAGATCATAGCAGCTACCTCATGAGTTTGTTTTCTTTAGTTCATGTAAAGTATCTTATACCTGTGTATAAGAGTAAGTGGTCAGTATATTATGGAAATTTTATCAAATATTATAATAACATTCTCTCACAGAAAGCACAGGTTGGTATGAAAGACCCAAGGATCAATCACAGAAATCTGGTTAGTAGAGTAGCACAGATGCCAAGGAATTTCAATATTGTGTGTGTGTAGGGGGCTGAGAAAAGGGACAATGATCAAAGCTGTCAAACCGCCCCAGGGCCAATTAGCATACTTTTCCGAAACAAGTGTTTGTACATGGTAATGAATAATATCCCATCATGAGAGACATAAGAGAGCCAGGCATTATCATTATAAAAAGCTCTCATTTAAATGATGTGGACTATTCTCCATTATGCCAGTTACATCTTTATTTCTCAATTAGTATCAACCAAGTGGTCCTCATCTTAATTTCTTGCTTTCTCTCTCTAATGTGATATGTGAATATGTTTGATTACATTCTAGAAATTAAGACTTTAATAATAAAGTATCCTGAGACTCTCTGTAAACACTAAGCTCAAATTTCATAATCTTATTTTGGATCTGGACTGACTCAATTTCCTTTTTTTTGGGGGGGTGGTACCGGGGGATTGAACCCAGGGGCATTTTACCTCTGGGCTACACCCTCAGCCCTATTTTTTTATTTTGAAACAGGTCTCACTCAGTTGTGGAGGGCCTCACTAAGTAGCTGAGGCTGGCCGAGAACCCGGATCCTCCAGTCTCAGCCTCCCAAGTACTGGGATGACAAGCGTGCGCCACCACGCCCGGCTCAATTTCCTTTTGACAGTCTACTCTCCTGGTTACCCTTTAAGTCTTTCACTGGAAGCTAGTGAGTAAATGAATTTAGACAAGTCAGTACACACTGGATTTAGATAATATGCCCTCCCTAAATTTGCATTATATACTCTATGTATTTTTAAAATAGCTTATTGTCTATGTACTTTTAAAATATCTTATGTACTTATCTCTATGTACTTTTAAAATATCTTATTGTCATACAGAAAAATCCTTGCTTGTTTACGCTATTTTCTTCATGAACATATTTTACCTCAGAATACACTAAAAAGCTAAAGAATCTCCCTTTACATCTCACCATGCTCCCCACCTGGGATAGTGAAATTGAGAGTAAGACGTTCACATATTTCCCTAGTATCATGTGAACTGTTTTCTTCTTCAATCCTCCCTCTTCCCTCTTCCCTAAAGCCTTCCCCCATCCTCTTGCCCCACTCTACATCTACAGATCTCTCTGAATCACTTAAAGTCCCTTATGTTTCCTATTTTCTCTCTAACTTCCATGTAAGAGAGAAGACAGAAGACACTTGATTTTCTAAGACTGCATGATCTCACTTAGCATACTGTTCTCTAGTTCCATCCATTTTCTTGCAAATGACGTCAATTTGTTCTTTATTATGGCAGAGTAGAATTCCATTCTGTATATATACCACATTTTCTTTATCCATTCATTTGTTTACAGACACCGAGATTGGTTGTTTAATTTGGCTATTGTGAATTATGCTGCTATAAACATGGATATACGCTATCGTTATAGTTGTATTCTGACAATAATTCTTTTGGAAAGGCACCAAGGGGTTGTATAGATGTATCATATGGCAGTTCCACTCCTAGTTTTTTGAGGATTGTACTAACTTACAATTTCATCCCCACAACCTACCCAGCATTTATTATTATTTGTATTCTTAATGATTGCCATTCTAACTGTAGTTAGAATTTCAGTGTAGTTTTGATTTGCATCTCCCTGATGGCTAATGATGTTGAACAATTTTTCATATATTTATTAGCCATTTGTATTTCTTCTTTTGTGAAAGGTCTTTTTAGTTCAGTTACCCATTTCTTGATTAGGTTATTTGTTTTTTAGTGTTGTCTTTTAATTTCTTTCTGTATTCTAGATATTAGTCCTCTATCAGAGGAGTAGCTGGCAAAGATCATCCCCCATTCTGTTATCGCTCTCTTTAAACTCTTGATGGTTTCCTTTGCTGCATAGAAACTATTTTTTTTTTTTTTTGCGGTATCAGGGATTGAACCCAGGGGCATTCTACCTCCGAGCTATGCTCCTGGCCCTATTTTTTTTATTATTTATTTATTTATTTATTTATTTATTTATTTATTTATTTTGCGGACCTGGGGATTGAACCCAGGGGCATTCTACCTCCAGGCTACACCGCCAGCCCTATTTTTTTTTTTATTCCTTATTTTGAAACAAGGTCTCACGAAGTTGTGGAGGGCCTCACTAAGTAGCTGAGGCTGGCCACGAACCCAGATCCTCCTGTCTCCAAGTACTGGGATTACAAGCGTGCGCCACCACACCCGGCTGCATAGAAACTTTTTAATTGAATGCCCTCCCATTTATTAATTCCTGCTTTAATTTCCTGAGTTTTAGGGGTCTTATTGAGGAAGTTTCTACCTGTGCCTCTATGATGAATTGTTGATCTTATGCCCTCCTCTAGTAATTTCAGTCTCTGGTCTAATTTCCAGGTCATTGATCCATCTTGAGTTGACTCTTGTGCAGAATGAGAGGTTGGAGTATAATCTATTTTTCCACATCCTCACCAGCATTTGTCATTATTTGTATTTTTGATTATTGTCATTCTAACTACAATTAGAAGAAAATCCAGTGTAGTCTGATTTGCATTTCCCTAACTGCTAGTGATGTTGGAAAGCTATTCATGTATTTATTGTCCAAGTGTATTTATTGTTTTGAGAAATGTCTATTCTGTTCAAGTGTCCATTTATTGATTGGGTTATTTGCTTTTTAGTGGGTTTTTTTAGTTCTATATTCTAGATATAAGTCCTCTATCAGAGAAGTAGCAAACAAAGATTTTTTCCCATTCTATAAACTCTCTTTAGACTCTTGATTATTCTCTTTGCTGCACAGAAAAGAAATATACCAAGAGCTGTGCGCATGTATGTTTTTATCACATTGAATCTCACTATGATGTATAATTGCAATGCTCTAATTAAAAAAAAGCTAGAGAACTGGTGCTTTTAAAAAGAAACTAAAAATTCCATGCTTCAAATAAATGATTGACACCCCAAATATTTTTAGGAATGATTTTTAGATTTGTCATTGGAAATTATTCTCCTGATTAAGCACTGATAAGATATTACAACTTCCTTTATAAGGCAGAAGTAAAGTAAAAAGATTAGCAGGGCCACTCTTATTTCATACCTAACAATAAAAAAATTAAGAAATTTCTATATTAGAACTAAAAATAAAAACCCATTTATTTGTTTTTTATTTTGTGTTTATTTTTTAAATAATATATTACAAATGTGGCAGTTATATTTACTACCTAGAATGTAAGAATTTTATATTTCATATCTGATACCATATCAAGATTTAATATAAAGTATTTCAAAATCAGCATACAGTTTCTTTTTAAAAATTGTATAAAATATATTTCTACTATAAATTGCAAACTTGACATTTAAGTTCCCCTTTGTGACCCAGAATCCAGTCAATATTGGCAAATGTTTCTACTATTATGGGCATCTATTCCACATAGTGTTATTTAGTTCGCTTCATCTTTCATACAGTTTATAGTAATTCAAATTTACCCATCTATTTCTCTCTCCCACTGCCCCTCAATATGTGGGATCCTGGCTTGCTCTCTCTTTGCTGAGGTTTTTCCATTTGTTTGTTTGCTTTTTTAACTTGACAGGAAAATATTAAGAAAATAAAAAGAGACTGTTCAAAAGAAGATAAGATTCAAGAAAGCTATTAAAAATGAAGCTTTTCCTTTCAGGCCCTGGAATCTAAGTTTTGACCCCTATAACCAGCCAGACTATTAAAAGCTCTGCTAAGCTTCTTAACACTTCCCACATAGATTTCTTTTCCATACTGACATGGAAATACTTTCAGTTGGAAAGTCCACTAGGCTCAGCTTGTCTCTGGGCTCTTCTGTGTACCAGGATCTTGGTCTCATGGTTCCTCACAGCCTTCGCTGCTTTCTAAAGCCTTCAGGGTCTTCAAGAAGATACTTTGAAAATATCTTGTCCATTGTGTCCAGTTTTTCAGTGAGAAAAATGAAACGGAGCTACCTACTCACATGGACAAAAGTAGAAACCCCAATAGATCCTTTTGTAAACATGAGACATTAGCAACGTTGTTTTGGAGATGTAGCCTCCCTATCTTTCTCCCCCAAATAAGTTACATACCATCTTTGAATGAATATTACTTTTGGAATAATGATCTAGGGCAATACCACCAACTTTATTTCTAACTTTCTTTTTAATTGACGAAAGTTTTCAGAACCATTTTTTCACATATAAATGTAGGTAATATTGGTCAGAATTCGATTACAGTGTTGCCACTCAATTATTTTTTATAATTGAGTTTTCCAGTCAAAATAGCATAGTAAAAAAATCATAAAAATAGATTTTATAATCTACCATCTGTCAACTTCATTAAGTTTTGATCAATTTTGTTGAAATCTAAAAATTAGAACCCTCTAGAATTATAATAGGATTTATTATCCTGCCATTAACTTTCACAGTAGTAACATCAATGTTTGTAATTGCCTTTTTGTTTAGTCCAACTTTTTTTACACCCTACCACAAAGCTCCACATTAACAATTTAGGAGGAGTAAAGGGCTTGCCTTTTTTTTTTTTTTACTATAAAGGAAGAAGGATGGTGGCAGAACAAATGAAAAACTCTCAACATTGTAAGATCCTAGGGAGATCAATTTAGGAGAGTAAATATGATAATTTGTAATCCAGACCTGAACACCTGGGAAGGTATGTATGCCTGAGTTTCCAATGGGAAATCATCATGCATACCCCTGAGTAGTTATGAAGCTGACATATCCCTCCCCAAACCTTAAAAATCCTCAGCTCCAATGCAGATTATTTTTTTTTTTTGGCCTCAGGATATTAGAAAATAGTGTTGGTTAGACCTAAAAGCTTTTGAATCAAGATGGATTTTCTATGATTTTTCTTTTCTATACATTTATCTTAAGCCCTATAAGCCCTAAAGACATTCATAATATTCCATTAGATTTATAATTACTATACTGGCTTTGAAATTTTGGGGGGGCTTTTCATTCACAATTTATGTTTATTGTACTTACACCAATCATCCTGTAATGATTGATATTTAGTATATTTAGCAATCCCAGTACTTGGGAGGCTGACACAGGAGGATCCGGGTTTGCGGCCAGTCTCAGCTACTTAGTGAGGCCCTCTGCATCTTAGTGAGACCCTGTTTCAAAATAAAGAATAAAAAATAGGGCTGGGGATGTAGCTCGGAGGTAGAATGTCTCTGGGTTCAATCCCCAGTACCTCAAAATAAAATAAAATAAAATAAAATAAAATAAAATAAAATAAAATAATAACTGTTTTCTCCTCATTTCCTTGATTCTTTCCCTCCTTCCTTTTTCTATTTTTTTCTGTTTTTTCTTTTAAAAGTTTTTTATTGATTCTGTACTTGACAATGTAAGAGATGGAGGCTTTTTCTTTGATCCTGCTTTTGATACCTGTTAACTCAATCACATTTTTATCTTTCTATTGAGTCCCTCCTCCCTCGAAGAATACAGGAAAAATACATTTTTAAATATATTTCATATTGCTGCCTCTTCTTCTGTCTTTGTCTCCAATATATGAAATATCGGTGCCATTCTGTTTCTTATTAAAGGGAATTTGAGGTTTTTTTTTTTTTTTCCCTTACCCTTCTCTGTCTCTGTCTCTTCTTTCCAGTTTAAATTGTTCTTAATTTTTTGACATATTATTCACATTTCATAAATGCCATATGTCCTTTAGTTCTCAGAAGATAATAATGCATCTTCTCATCATTATCCTCTGAGAATAATAATAAAGAGAGGCCGGGCATGGTGGTGCATGCTTGTAATCCCAGTACTTTGGGAGGCGGAGACCGGAGGATCCGGGTTCGCGGCCAGCCTCAGCTCTCTCTCTCTCTCTCTCTCTCTCTCTGTCTCTCTCTCTCT
>PVJS01048379.1:0-15083 GCA_004027185.1 Glis glis
TTTTTTTTTTTTTTTTTTGTGTGTGTGTGTGTTTGTGTGTGTGTTACTGGGGATTGAACCCAGGGGTGCTCTGGATTCCTAGCTACACCCCCAGCCCTATTTTGTGTGTGTGTGTGGGGGGGAGGTACCGGGATTGAACCTTGAACCCAGGGGTATTCTACCTCTGAGCTATTTTATTTTTTATTTTGAAACAGGTTTCACTAAGTTGCAGAGGGCCTTGCTAAGTTGCTGAGGCTGGTCTCAAACCTGAAATCTTCTCATCACAGCCTCCCAAGTACTGGAATTACAGGCATGTGCTACCACACCCAACTCTATTTTTTATTTTGATTGTTTTTTTTTTCTCTTTTGCAGAACTGGGATAGAACCCAGGGGAATTCTACCTCCAAGCTACACCCCCAGCCCTATTTTTTATTCTTTATTTTGAAACAGGGTCTCACTAAGTTGCGGAGGGCCTCACTAAGTAGCTGAGGCTGGCTGGGAACCTACGATCCTCCTGTCTCAGCCTCCCAAGTATTGGAATTACAAGCATGAGCCACCACGCCCGGCTCTAAGAGTCTTTTAATACCACTTATGAAACTGCCTTTGGAGGCCCTTGACTTCTCCATTTTGCTATTTGTCTCCTTCTTATAACAAGAGTCAAAGAAAGGGAGCCTGCAATGTGGAGGGTGCTTAGATCCAAGACTTAGCCAGGAGACCCTGGAGGCTTGAGGGCTCACAAGCCTCCCGCCCCTCACTACGAAAGAAGCCTGGTGAGAACAAAAGGAGAAATTCAGTGGACAGCCCGCAAGGTGCCCTGGCCGGCTGGCTCCGCGGGTGGGAGAATTTCCCAGAGAGAGACAAACAGGTCCTGGGGAGGGAGCTCCCTCGGAGCTGCGGTGGGGTCCTTCATGGTCGGTCTCCTCCTTCGGGACTGCTAAAGCAGATGCTATTATCCAAGGACTTGTGGGCTCAGCCAAGATAAAAATGGTATTTAGCAGAAGAGAGAAAAATGAATTCAACTCCCAGTTCAGTTATGATTCAGACGCAACCGTGGGCAGAATAGCAATGAGCTCCTTATTTTAAGCAAGTGGTAGAGAGATGAAAATAGATCAAGTGTGTTGAATCAATCCAGGTTTTGCAATCCGTGAACCGGATTTAAGACCACACCTTTGTCAGACTGGGGGAAGAAAGAAGTGTGGGGAGTTTTTCTTAAAAACGAACCCCCCCCACTATCTATAGAGAAGACCTCTCCTATTGCTGCGTGTGAATTTTATCTAAATCATCAATAGAGAAGGTTTAGACTTCATCTTGGAACTAGATTCTAGAAGAGAAGGAGAGCTAGCTCTAGCCCCTCCCCTTCAGTCTCTGGATCCCAGTAAGGTCCTCCCCAATTAGGACACCCTGTGCTGGGGGCAGTGGCAATCCTGTAATCTCAGCAACTTGGGTGATTGCAAGTTCAAGGCCAGGCTGGGCAAGTTAGCAAGACCCTTTCTCAGAATAAAAAATAAAAAGAGCTGGGGATGTAGCTCAGTGGTAGTGAACCCCTGGGTTCAATCCCCAGTACCACAAAAATACAAAACCAAAAAAACCAGGACACTCTGGACTGGATGGACCCTCAAGATCATCTAGCAAAAGCTATGACAGTGCCTGGCATGGTGGCGCACACCTGTAATCCCAGTACTTGTGAGGCTGAGACTGGAGGATCGCAGGTTCATGGACAGCCTCAGCAAGTAGTGAGATTCTCAGCAACCTAGTGAGACCTGTTTCAAAATAAAAATAAAAGGGCTGAGGGTATAGCTCAGAAGTAGAATGCCCCTGGGTTCAACCTCTAGCACCAAAAAAAAAAAAAGTTATAACAGTGGTTCCCATCTATGTATTTATATATATATTTCCCCAACCTGTAAATGAGGAAACTGAAGCTCAGGGCAAGGATTTAGCTCAAGGCCACGCCCTTAAAAGAACAGAACCAAAGTGGTGTTTTTTGTTTTTGTTTTTGGTTTATTTGCAGTATTAGGAATTGAACCCAGGGCATTTACTTCCAAGCTACACCCTTAGCCCCCCCCCTTTTTTTGCGGTACTGGGGATTGAACCCAGTGGCATTCTACCTCTTTTTTTTTTTTCCTGAGGTACTAGGGATTGAACCCAGGGGCATTCTACCTCTGAGCTACACCCCCAGCCCTATTTTTTGTTCTTTTTTTTGTGGCACTGGGGATTGAACCCAGGGGCATTCTACACCCCCAGCCTATTTTTTATTCTTTATTTTTGAAACAGGGTCTCACTAAGTTGTGGAGGGCCTCACTAAGTAGCTGAGGCTGGCCACGAACCCATGATCCTCTGGTTTCAGCCTCCCAAGTACTGGGATTACGAGCATGTGCCACCACGCCAGACTTCGTTCTTTATTTTGAAACAGGGTCTCACTAAGTAGCGGAGGGCCTCACTGAGTAGCTGAGACTGGCCTGGAACATTCGATCCTCCTGTCTCAGCCTCCCAAATACTGAGATTACAAGTGTGTGCCACCGCGCCCAGCTTCCTAGCCCTTTTTATTTTATTTTGAAACAGAATCTCACTAAGTCTCTGAGGGCCTCACTAAATTGCTGAGGCTAGCCTCGAACCTGTGATCCTTCTATGCACAAATATTTGTACTGGTATCCTAGTACCTACTAGGTACTAGTAAAAATGAAAATGAATGACTGTGCAGTAAGTGACTGTTGAGTGACCTTTTGCCCGAGTTTCCATTGGCGAGCGATGGAAGCGCAGGCCGTATTTGATCAAAAGCAGCCCAGCGATCCTTTAGGAACCCCGCAGGTTCTAGGTTGCTGGAGTCAAGGGAGAGCAGGCAGACAGCGGGCTGCTTTTTGGAAGAAAGGGCATTTACAAGAGAAGATGGCATCCGGCTGCCACAGTGAGAGGCAGACACGAGGTGCCAGTTCACAAGTTAATTCGAGCACTCCAGGACATCTGTGAACAAGGAAAGGAGCGGGTAACTAGAGACACTGAGACACGGAGCTCAGCCTCTGGGAGGAACCGGGGCGCCATTCCGCAGCGCCTGCGCTGCTTGCTTTCCATCAGTAATTTTTTTCCTTCATCTAGGAAGATAAAAGGGAAATAAGACTTTCCTGCAGCAGGAACATCGAGTAGATGTGAGAAGCAACTCACGGTCCCTTTCACGCGGCAGTTCTTCAGCTTGCTCAGGCTGATCACTGGGGATTGAACAGGATCCTGCTACAAAGCCGACCTCGCCGCAAAGCCACGCAGTGTTCACTGGAAATCCAAACCCTTTTCCGAAAATCTGGTAAGCCCTACACATCCTCTCTCCAGAAAATACACGTTTGACAAGACACTCAAAGTTCTGCGTACAATTTTGGGGGGCTGAGAGTCTTCCAGAGAGCCACTGAACCAGGAGTTAGGAACAAGTGCTGGGAGGCAGACCAACTCCCAGGCCAGCAAGACTTATCCATTACTCGCTGGATGTATTCACACATCTAAATGAACAGTGGGCTGGTGGAACAGGGATTAGTAAACCTTGGAAGCCCAGAAATAGTTACAGAAGCAAATAAATGCTGGCACCATTCAAGCTCTGCAAAGGGAGGGGCACCCTGGCCCCAGAAGTCCCGTGTCTGTTTCCAGTGGCGATGGCTTAGCCCTGCTGTGGAGATGAGTACAGCAGGGTTTTGCCCTTTTCTTTGTTTTTGTTTTTTTTTTTTTTTGATGTACCGGGGATTGAACCCAGGGGCATTCTACCTCCGGGCTACACCCCCGGCCCTATTTTTTATCCTTTTATTTTGAAACACGAAGTTGCCGAGGGCCTCACTAAGTAGCTGAGGCTGGCTGCGAACCCAGATCCTCTGGTCTCAGCCTCCCAAGTACTGGGATTACAAGCATGTACCACCACACCCGGCTCCCAGCACTTTTTTTATTTTGAAACAGGGTCTTGCTAAGTTACCACACACTGGCCTTGAACCTGTGATCCTCCTGTCTGCATGGCCCAAGTCCTGGGATTACCAGTGTATGCCATCACACCTGGCTTTCTCTCTCTCTCTCTCTCTCTCTCTCTCTCTCTCTCTTTTTGTGTGTGTGTGTGTGTGCTAGGGATTGAACCCAGGTGCATCTACCTCTGAATTACAATCCCAGCCCTATTTTATTTTTGAATTTGAAACAAGGTCTCACTAAGTTGCAGAGGGCCTCACTAAGTCTCTGAGTCTGGCCTCCAACTTCTGATCCTCCTGTCTCAACCTCCCAACCACTGGGATTATAGGTATGCGCCACCACGCCTGGCTCTTCTTTTCTTTTTTCTATTCCCCCCCTTCTCTCTCTCTCTCTTCTTTTTTGAGGTGCTAGGGATCGAACCCAGCTCTACCACTGAGCCTCACCCTCAGCCCCATTGGCCCGATACTAAACATTTGAATCAAATCACTTAATTCTCCTTGCTCTATATCACCAATCCATCTTCCCATTATAACATGGCTCTCCCAGTGAGGGTTACAGGGGGAGGAAGGTCTGGTGGGCACAGGCAGTCTTGGCCCCCTCCACTTACATTTCTAATTTGAAACTAGTAAACTAGCACTAGGGGTTTGTAAACAGTCTGCCAGCATGGTGAAACCCTCTCCCTCTGCGCACTTACTGGCTTTCTTGCCTGCAAGGTTTCTTGGGTGACAGCCAGTAGGCCCTAATACACTGAGATTGACAGTTCTTCTTACTGAATTTTCTTATGAGTGATTTCTTACTAGGAATTTACCCAAAGGAAATAATCAGAAGTTGAGATGTACATATATACATACAAATATGTCCAGGATAATGTTTTTAAAACTTCTCACTTTTGAGTTAATTTGTAGATTAACATGCAGTGTAAGAAATAATAATGAGCCAGGCGTGGTGGCAGACGCCTGTAATTCCAGTACTTGGGAGGCTGAGACAGGAGGATCACAGGTGTGAGGCCAGCCTCAACAACATAGCGAGAACCTCAGCAACCTAGTGAGACCCTGTCTTAAAACAAAAAAATAAGGCCAGGTGTGGTGGCGTACACTCGTAATCCCAGGACTTGGGAGGCGGAGACTGGAGGATCCGGGTTCGCAGCCAGCCTCAGCTACTTAGTGAGGCCCTCCACAACTTCGTGAGACCCTGTTTCAAAATAAAGTATAAAAATAGGGCCGGGGGTGTAGCTCGGAGGTAGAATGCCCCTGGGTTCAATCCCCGGTACCACAAAAAAAAATATATATATAAATAAAATAAAAAATAAAATAAAATAAAACGGGGCTGGGGATGTAGCACAGAGGTGTAAAGCACCCCTTGGTTCAGTCCCCAGCACCACAAAAAAATAAATAAAATAAAAAGGGGGTGGGGCGGGGATGTAGCTGAGTGGTAGAGCACTTGCTTAGCATGCAGAAGGCTGTGGATTCAATCCCCAGCACTGCAAAAAATAAAAGGCCGGGGATGTAGCTTGGAGGTAGAATGCCCCTGAGTTCAATCCCCAGTACCCTCCCCACACACAAAGAAAGAAAGAGAGAGAGAGAGACATAAGGAAGGAGGGAGGGAGGGAGGAAGGAATAGTGAGAGATCCCATACACCCTTCACCCAGTTTTCCCACAGATAGCATCTTGCATAATCACAACCGGGGAATTGGCATTCATATGATCCACCCACCTCACTCAGCTTTCACGGTTTTATGAGTGCTCCTTTGTGTGTTATATTTAGTCCTATGCAATTTTATCACGTGTTATTTTGCGGGCCCACCACTATAGTCAAGGCACTGAATGGTTCCATTGCAAGGAATAATGTTAATTTTGATAGTGAAAAAATGAAAACAAAGCTGGGTGCAGTGCCAGGCGCAGTGGTGCATGCCTGTGATCCCAGTTCTTGGGAGGCTGAGATAGGAGGATCACAGGTTTGAGGCCAGTGTGTGGTAATTTAGTGAGACCCTGTTTCAAAATAAAAAGTAGAGCCGGGCGTGGTGGCGCACGCTTGTAATCCCAGTATTTGGGAGGCTGAGACCAGAAGATCCGGGTTTGCGGCCAGCCTCAGCTACTTAGTGAGGCCCTCTGCAACTTAGTGAGACCCTGTTTCCAAATAAAGAATAAAAAATAGGGCTGGGGGTGTAGCTCGGAGGTAGAATGCCCCTGGGTTCAATCCCCAGTACCACACACACAAAAATAGTGACTCAAGGCTGAGATCCTAAAAGGAGAAAGGACAGTTCTCTGGGGGGGGGACTCCCTGTTTGTACCAGGTGTCCAGGGATCCAGGGGCGATGGCCATCACCCAGGGCAGCTTAGAGGACGCTCAGAGAGAAACTGAAAAGGTCCACTTTGCATGTACTGCTAGATGCTAAAAAAAATTACAGACTTGCTGTGTGCAATGTCATGGCTAGTCCCAGCTGTTCAAGAGCCTGAGGTGGGAGGATCACAAGTTTCAGGTCAGCCCGGACAAGTCAGCAAGAGTCTGTCTCAAAATGAAATTTAAAGGGCTGAGAAGCCAGGCGTGGTAGCACACACCTGTAATCCCAGTACTTGGGAGGCTGAGACAGGAGGATCGCAGGTTCGCGGCAGCCTCAGCTACTTAGTGAGGCCTTCGCAACTTAGTGAGACCCTGTTTCAAAATAAAGAATAAAAAATAGGACTGGGGGTGTAGCTTGGAGGTAGAATACCCCTGGGTTCAATCCCCAGTTACACACACCCACAAAAAAATACAATAAAAATAAATAAACAAAAAGGGCTAGGGGTGTAACTCAGAGATAGAATGCCCCTGGGCTCAATCCCCAACACCACACACACACACACACAAAAAAAAAAAAAAAGAAGGGAAGAGGGAGGGAGGGGAAAGAAGAAAGAAGGAAAGAAAGGAAGGGATAGAGAAAGCAAAAGAGAAGAAAGAAAGAGAGGAAGGAAGGAAGGAAGGAAGGAAGGAAGGAAGGAAGGAAGGAAGGAAGGAAGGAAGAGCTGAAGCTCAGGGTGGCTCTCAACTGAACACCCAGGTCCCAGGGGGGTAAGAAGGCAACCTCCTGGAAACAAAACCCCCTAGAATGGTTCTGAGGACCTGGTGGTCGCTCCACCTGGAATTCTGCCCGTGGAGCTCTGCCGGCCCTTCTGCCATCCCATGTGATCTGGTAAACAGTCCCAGCACCATACTTGCCCTGGGGTAAGAAGCAGCCATGGCACAGGCCCAGCCAAGCTCAGTACCCAGCTCTTGTGCACGGGGACTGGTCCAAAGGTGGCACTTGACCCAAGCAGCAGGGAGGGGCTCCTTCTGTGGGGTCTAGTGACCCGGTCCCTGGGAGGGAGAGCTGCTAGGGTCCTGTGCTGTAAGGATGCTGGGGGTCTGGAGCTGCTGGCCACCGTCTCACCTCCACATGGGCAGTCAGCAACTCCACTTTATTTTTTATTTTTATTTTTTGGCGGTACCAAGGATTGAACCCAGGGGCATTCTACCTCTGGGCTACACCCCCAGACCTATTTTTTAATATTTATTTTGAAATAGGGTCTATGTTGGGGAGGCCTCACTGTAGCTGAGGCTGGCCGCGAACCCGGATCCTCTGGTCTCAGCCTCCCAAATATTGGGATTACAAGCGTGCGCCACCACGCCCGGCTAGCAACTCCACTTTAAACCTCCTGTGCCAATACAGTCCCTTTTCACTGGATCAAGTCTGTTTTCTGTCTGTTGCAACTAACAGGCCCCTAAAACCTTCATGTTCCACTTCGTATTTCTGCACAGTTGGGAATCCCAAGATGCTTAAAGGGGAGCCTGCTGATTGACAGGCCCTGCCCACCTACCCAGAGCCTGCAGTTAGCCCTCCACGCAGGAAAGAGATCCTCTGTGAGAAAGATACACGCTAGAGGAAACCTGCACCAGCTGCCCTCCACACCAACCAACTGAATCGTTTCCTCCCTTCCTTCCTTCCTTCATTTCTTTTTTTTTTTTTTGTACTGGGTATTGAACCCAGGGTATTTCTACCTCTGAGCTACATCTCCAACCCTTTTTATTTTGAAACAGGGTCTTGCTGAGTTGCTGAAGCTGTCTTGTAACCTGGGATTCTCCTGTCTCAGCCTCCCAAGTACTAGGATTACAGGCCAGCTCCAAATCTTTTATTCATCAAAGTCTTTCCATTAAAAAGAGATGCCTTCCTCAGGCACACAAATTGGAGAAGTGTCTGGCCTTCAAATTGAGGAAGTATCTGACTTTTAAGGATAAAGGTCAGCTTTCAGAATTTCTAGAAATAAAGGACCAAGGCTCAGACAGGCATCAGATCTCTTACCAACAGAAATGCGTGCCAGAGGACAATGGAGGAAGGTTTCCCTCACCTGAGGGGGGAATGATTTTGTACTCAGAATTCCCCACTCAGTGTGTTCAAGCCATGTTAGTGGAGTCGATTTGGCCAGAGAGATATATCCTTTGGGAAGTTCTGTGTGCTAAGGGGAACCCTGGGTGCAGAGCAAGGACCTAGATATGAGATACACAAAGGAAACTCACACAGCTGAGGACTAGATCCAGGTGCTTCCAGCAGGCAGGAGGGAGAGGATACGGGACAGCTCCCACAGGCTTGCAGGGGCAGGGAGCCGGTAGCAAGGCTGGAACAGAGGAGAGGAATGGAACTTGGTGAAGAGAGGAGATAAGCAGGAATTTCAAAGTCTGAGGCCTGTTCCAAAGCTTAAAAGCAGAGCTGGGCATAGTGGTGCACTCCTGTAATCCCAGGATTTGGGAAGCTGAGACAGGAGGATCAAAGGTTCCAGGCCAGCCTCAGCAATTTAGTGATACCCTCAGCAATTTAGCGAGACCCTGTTTCAAAATAAAAAATAAAATAGGGCTGGAGATGTAGCTTGGAAGTAGAATGCCCCTGGGTTCAATCTCCAGTGTGTGTGTGTGTGTTTGTGTGTGTGTGTGTGTGACAGACAGAAAGACAGACAGACAGACAGACACACACACACACACACACACACACACACACACACACACACACCAAACAAGTAAACAAACAAAAGCAGGAGAGAGCTATGCTGGTGGCACACACTTGTAATCCCAGTACTTGGGAGGCTGAGATAGGAGGATCAACAGATTTGAGGCCAGCCTCATCAATTTAGCGAGATCCTGTTTCAAAATAAAAAATAAAAAGTTTTGTGGGTGTAACTTGGAGGTAGAAAGCCCCTGGGTTCAATCCCCGGTACCAAAAAAAAAAAAAAAGAAAAAAATTGTTGGGAAGCCAGGCATGGTGGCACACAACTGTAATCCCAGTACTTGGGAGGCTAAGAAAAGGGTTGGGTATGTAGTATACATTAAAAAAAATTGTTGGGAAATTTACATGAAATAATCTCTAAGTTCCTTAGCTTAATGCCTGGAACAAGTAAATTCATAAGTATTAGCTCTTTATTTTTTTGGTATTTATTTGGTACTTTTGGTATTTATTTGGTATTTTTAGTATTTATTTTTTTTGGTACTGGGGATTGAACCCAGGGGCATTCTACTTCTGAGCTACACCCAAGCCATTGTTTTTACTTTTTAGTTTGAAGCAGGGTCTCACTATGTTGCAGAGGGCCTCACTAAGTTGCTGAGGCTGGCCGCAAACCTGCGATCCTCCTGTCTCAGCCTCCTAAGTACTGGGATTACAAGTGTACGCCACCACGCCCGGCAAGTATTAGCTCTTAAGTAAATTGTCCAAGATTACATGACTAGTAAATAGATGTCTAGGATGTGATAGCTTGTATTGGACAGGGTTCTCTAGATTGACAGAATACACAGAATGAGTATATTTGAAAAAAGGGATTTATCAGATGGGCTTACAGTTTGAAGCAATGTAGTCCCAGGTTCTGACTGCACGTGGAGGGTCAGAGGAACCAGTAGCTGGTTGAACGGTCTAAGAGCTGGAGTCTTAGGATCAGAGCAACCACTAATTCAGTCCCAGTCCAAGACGTGAAGATCAGGAAGCTCTTCGGAGAAACGATGGTGAAGTTTCAGTTCGAAGGCCTGGAGGCCGAGAAGATCAAGAAGCTCTTCAGAGAAAGGCGAAGCCGGCGGCCGACGATCTCAGGCGAGAGCAGATGCGTTTTCCTCGGAAAGAGTCGCACACACCCTATGCGGCTTCTCCCTCTTTTATCTAAGTCCGCACCTATCAGAATCCTGCTGCCTACATTCAGGGCAGGGCTTTCTGTTTAATCTGCTGTTACACACCCAAAATCACATAATCTTGGGTGTGTCATGATCAGGTCAAGTTGACAACCTAGATTGACTATCACATAGCTTCTCTGATCCAAAGCCCAGGGGCTTAACTACTGTGTTCTAGGAAATAATAACTGCCATTCATTAAGCACAGTACTTTAGAGTATATATTTTATCTCATTTATCCATGTAACTTCCCTAAACTGCCTATGTCCCTTTTTATTTGTTCATTTATTATTATTATTATTATTATTATTATTATTATTTTTGTGTGTGGCACTGAGGATTGAACCCAGGGGCATTCTACCTCCGAGCTACACCTCCAGCCCTATTTTAGTTTTATTTTGAAACAGGGTCTCATTAGGTTGATGAGAGTCTCACTACTTGCTGAGACTGTCCTTGAACCCACGATCCTCCTGTCTCAAGTACTTGGGACAGGTACTCCCAAGTACTAGGATTACAGGCATACGCCACCGCCCCTGGCTTCATTTATTGAGACAGGGTCTCACTAAGTTGCTGAGGCTGGCCTGACACCTGTGATCCTCCTGTCTCAGCCTTTTTTTTTTTTTTTGCAGTACTGGGGATGGAATCCAGGGGCATTCTACCTCCAAGCTACACCCCCAGCCCTATTTTATTCTTTATTTGGAAACAGGGTCTCACTAAGTTGCGGTGGACCTCACAAGTTGCTGAGGCTGGCCGCAAACCTGCAATTCTCCTGTCTTAGCCTCCCAAGTACTGGGATTACAAGCGTGTGCCACCGCACCCGGCTTCAGCCTCTTAAATATTGGGATTACATGTGTGTGCCACCAAAGGGTATGGCTCCTTTTACACAGAGGAAGTTGAGCAGCACTTGACTCACCTGCCAGGGTTCACCTGCCCGGCTCCAGGGCCTCTCCCCAACATGGATCTGGGAGTCAGGAGGTTTTGGTCCCAGTCCCACATCTGCCACTCATCAGCCTACATCACGGAACCTCAGGTTCCTTTATTTTTTATTTTTTTTGTGGTACTGGGGATTGAACCTAGGGAAATTCTACCTCTAAGCTACACCCCCAGCCCTATTTTTATCTTTATTTTGAAACAGTGTCTCTCTAGGTTGATGAGAGTCTCACTACTTGCTGAGGCTGTCCTCAAACCTGCAATCCTCCTGTCTCAGCCTCCCAAGTACTGGGATCACAGGCGTGCGCCACCACGCCCAACTAAGGTTCTTCATTTTTTTTTTTTTGCGGTACCGGGGGTTGAACCCAGGGGCGTTCTACCTCCGCGCTACACCCCCGGCCCTATTTTTTATACTTTATTTTGAAACCGGGTCTCAGGAAGTTGTGGAGGGCCTCACTAAGTAGAGAGAGAGAGAGAGAGAGAGAGAGAGAGAGAGAGAGAGAGAGCGAGCTCTGAGGCTGACCGCTAACCCGGATTCTCCGGTCTCTGCCTCCCAAAGTACTGGGATCACAGGCGTGCGCCACGACACCCGGCAGGTTCTTCATTTTTTAAAGAACAGGGACAGGCAGGGGCAGAGAAAATCTCTACGGTTCCTTTAAGCTCCACTGTTCTAAGAGGGTCGATTGTGTGAAATCAGACAGCATTCCAGGTAGGAGAGAGGGGTTTCTCTGAGTCAGAGAAGATTCCCATCCCCATCTGACTGCGCGACATCAATCCACAGAGATCCCGAGGCGCCGAGAGCCGAGTCCAGGTCTCCAAAGCATTAGTCATCGTCTGCTTCCAGTTCCCCAGGGACCCGCAGAGACGCTCTTCCATTGTGCTGGAGTGATGAGGGACCTCTAGGATGATGAAAGGGTGGAGGGAGATGTCAGAGGACACGGGGGAGCTCTGAGTCACTCATCCCAGAGAGGAGGAGGCAAGGGACTGGCTTCAGGTCTCCAGTGAGTTCAGTGGCCAGTGGCAGGGTGAGAGGAACAGGAGATCATAGCTTAGGTGCTTTGGGACCTGGCCCAGGATCCTTCTACCTCCAATCTACACCCTGGCCCTATTTTATTTTATAATTTTATTTATAGCCAGGCGTGGTGGTGCACACCTGTGATCCCAGTACTTGGGAGGCTGAGACAGGAGGATCGCAGGTTAGCGGCCAGCCTCAGCAACTTAGCAAGATCCTGTTTCCAAAGAAAAAATAAAATAGGGCTGGGGGTATAGCCTGGAGGTAGAAGGTCCCTGGGTTCCACCCCCAGTACCACACAAAAATATTATTTATTCTTTTTTTTTCTGTGGTACCGGGGATTGAACCCAGGGGCATTCTACCTCCGCGCTACACCCCTGGCCCTATTTTTTTATACTTTATTTTGAAACCGGGTCTCACGAAGTTGCGGAGGGCCTCACTAAGTAGCTGAGGCTGGCTGCGAACCCGGATCCTCCGGTCTCAGCCTCCCAAGTACTGGGATTACAAGCGTGCGCCACCACGCCTGGCTTATTAACTTATTTTATTTATTTATTTTTGCAGTATTGGGGGTTGAACCCAGGGGCATTCTACCTCTGAGCTACACCCCCATCCCTATTTTATTCTTTATTTTGGAACAGGGTCTCACTAGTTGCGGAGGGCCTCACTAAGTAGCTGAGGCTGGCCATAAACCCGCAATCCTCCAGTCTCAGCCTCCCAAGTACTGGGATTACAGGTGTGTGCCACCACGCCCGGTTATTCATTTAATTTGATACTGGAGATTGAACCCAGGGGCCTTCTACCTCTGAGCTAGACCCCCAGCCCTATTTTATTTTGAAACAGAGTCTCACTAAGTTGCTGAGGCTGACCTTGAACCTGCAATCCTCCTGTCTCAGCCTCCCAAGCACTGGGATTACAGGCCTGTGCCACCATACCCAGCTTCACCTGAGCAACTTTAAAAACTACTGATGTCTGGGTCCACACCCAGAGATTCTGACTTAATTGATGTTGGTGTAGCTTTGGCGTTGGGAGTGAAACCCGCGGGCCTACAAGATTAAAGCCTTCACTTCGCGTAGGAGGCTCTCTCCGACTTCTTCAGTAAGCTCTCCTGTGTTCTTATTTTTCACCTATTATCTCCACACCAGTTACAATGTCCCGAACATGTTCTGCCTCGGTATTTATATTCCTGCACCTTTACGTGTTATGTCCTCTTCCTGGAATGCATTCCTTCTCTCTTGTCCAGCTAGAACAGTGTATTCATCGTCAAATGCTGTAGCAACCAGCCTCCAAGATGGCCCGGTGACCCCCATTTCCTGTAGAGTTCCCTCCATACTGAGTAGGACTGGCCTTTGCAAGAAGAAGATCGTGTGGAAATGACGATGGAGTAGGACTTCCAAGAATGCATCATCAAATGCATTGTGGCTTCCATCTTACTCTCTCTTAGATCACTTGCTTTGAGAGAAGCTCACTGCCAAGTGCTGAGTGGCAGCCCTGTGAAGACTCCACATGGTAAGAACTGAGGCCTTCTACCAAAGCCACACGAGTGCGCCATCTTGGAAGTGGCTCCTCCAGCCAGAGGCAAGCCTCACAGCTGACATCTTTTTTTTTTTTTTTTTTGGTACTGGGGATTGAACCCAGGGGCATCTACCTTCGAGCTACACCCCCAGCCCGATTTTATTTCTTATTTGGAAACAGGGTCTCACTTGGTTGATGAGAGTCTCACTACTTGCTGAGGCTGCCCTCGAACCTGCGACCCTCCTGTCTCTGCCTCCCAAGTACTGGAATTTAAAATTTAATGATTCTGTATTTTCAGCTAGTACTGACTCTTGTTCCCTTAAAGAAGAGAAAATAGGTTAATAGGCTTAAATCATAGCAAGAGTTCTCAAGCTTGGCCGCATCTCAGGAATACTCCTGGAGCTTATCACACACACAACTGGGCTCCACCCTAGACCTTCTGGAGTCAGCATCTCTAGATATCTGAGAGGCGGCCAGCCATCTGTATTTCAATACAGTTACCAAGTGGTTCTGATGTGCATCTAGGGCATGCTAATTTGTTATTGTGGAATCGCTAATTTATAATATGTGGGTTAGAGATTTCTAAATTTTTTTCTGCCAGTTGGTTGGCTCCGTGGTTTATAGAGTACGGCATTAATGGGTTTGTGCCTTGAATCGTTCACTTTACAAGAGGTGTATGGATGGATGGAGCCATCTTTACTGCTAGAAAAGCAATTCAAGGTATACATTTTAGTGTCAGGACTCAATGTGGTCATCAAGAGACACAGCTCTTTGTTTGACCTAATTCCTTCCTTCCTGCCTGCCTGCCTGCCTGCCTGCCTGCCTGCCTGCCTTCTGTTATTCTGGGGATGGAACCCTGGAGCATTCTACCTTTGAGCTACACCCCCAGCCCTATTTTTTATTCTTTTTTTTTTTTGCGGTACTAGAGATTGAACCCAGGGACATTCTACCTCCAAGCTACACCCCCACCTATTTTTTATTCTTTATTTTGAAACAGGGTCTCACTAAGTTGCAGAGGGCCTCACTAAGAAGCTGAGGCTGGCCACGAACCTGGATCCTTGGGTCTTAGTCTCCCAAGTACTGGGATTACAAGCGTAAGAACTACTTTCTAGCCAGGCATGGTGGCTCACGCTTGTAATCCCAGTATTTAGGTGGCTGAGACAGGAGGGTCTCAGGTTCAAGGACAGCCTTGGCAATGTAGTGAGACTCTCATCAACCTAGTAAGACCCTGTTTCAAAATAAGAATAAAAAACAGGGCTGGAGGTGTAGCTCAGAGGTAGAATGCCCCTGGGTTCAATCCCCAGAACCATACACAAAGCCGGGCGTGGTGGCGCACACTTGTAATTCCAGTACTTGGGAGGCTGAGACTGGAGGATCTGGGTTCACAGCCAGCACTGGCTACCTAGTGAGGCCCTCCGCAACTTCGTGAGACCCTGTTTCAAAATAAAGAATAAGGCTGGGCGTGGTGGCGCACGCTTGTAAGTACTTTGGGAGGCGGAGACCAGAGGATTCGGGTTCGTGGCCAGCCTCAGCTCTCTCTCTCTCTCTCTCTCTCTCTCTCTCTCTC
>PVJS01048380.1:0-15077 GCA_004027185.1 Glis glis
GTGCGCCACCACGCCCGGCTACAGTAATCACTTAACAGTGAGCAGACTGGATTTTTTTTTTTTTTTTTGCGGTACCGGGGATTGAACGCAGGGGCGTTCTACCTCTGCGCTACACCCCCGGCCCTATTTTTTTTATGCTTTATTTTTGAAACCGGGTCTCACGAAGTTGCAGAGGGCCTCACTAGGTAGAGAGAGAGAAAAAGAGAGAGAGAAAAGAGAGAGAGAGAGAGGAGAGAGGGATTGATCGATCGATCGATCATGCGCGCGCACATGATCGCATGCGTGCTAAGGTTGGCCGCGAACCCGGATCCTCCGGTCTCCGCCTCCCAAAGTACTGGGATTACAAGCGTGCGCCACCACGCCCGGCTTAAACTGGAATTATTGATGCAGCAACTAATACAATCCTTTCCTAGTCTATTTTGTTTTTCTCATGCACATTTTCAAATAGCTTACAAAATGCTGTCATAATTTCATATGAAACATTTCATTGGCCCCTTGATCTACCTTTTAGCTTACCAGAGGTTTCTAAAAGATCTTTACCAGATTCCAAAAAACTAAAAATAAATCCAGAGAGGTTGTCAAATTCTAATCTGTATTGAATGTTTCTTAGATTGTGTAATATTGTATTCTATATGGTAATGTTCCACTAAGAAAAAGAAATTAGAATAAACTTAATATAAAGTATAAGGCACGCCGGGCGTGGTGGCGCACGCTTGTAATCCCAGTACTTTGGGAGGCAGAGATCGGAGGATCCAGGTTCGCGGCCAGCCTCAGCTCTCTCTCCCTGTCTCTCTCTCTCTCTCTCTCTCTCTCTCTACTTAGTGAGGCCCTCCGCAACTTCGTGAGACCCGGTTTCAAAATAAAGTATAAAAAATAGGGCCGGGGGTGTAGCGGGGAGGTAGAACGCCCCTGGGTTCAATCCCTGGTACCGCAAAAAAAAAAAAAAAATAGGGCCAGGGGTGTAGCGCAGAGGTAGAACGCCCTTGGGTTCAATCCCCGGTACCGCAAAAAAAAAATAAATAAATAAATAAATAAAGTATAAGGCACTTTTATGTAAAAGATCAAGGGAGGAAATAACTTAGGAACCACGCCAGGTATGGTGGCGCCTGTAATCCCAGTACTTGGGAGGCAGAGACAGGAAAATCGCAGGTTCGTGGCCAGCCCAGAGACTTAGTGAGGCCCTCCACGACTTAGTGACACCCTGTTTCAAAATAAAAAATTAAAATAAAATAGGGCTGGGGGTGTAGCTCAGAGGTAGAATGTCCCTGGGTTCAATCCCCCCCCAAAAAGAAAGAGACCAATGGAATTATGATTATTTTCAATTTTTCTCTTGGAATTATGATTATTTTCAATTTTTCTCTTGATGTATTTTCCAAAATTTCTAAAGTGAGTATATACTGTTCATGTGTGTGTGTGTGTGTGTGTGTGTGTGTTAGTTACTGAGGATTGAATCTAGGGACATTCTACACTTGATCCTAGCCAAAAGGCCGAGAAGCGATGGGACATTCTACCTCTGAGCTATACCTCCAACCCTATTTTATTTTTTATTTTGAAACAGGGTCTCACTAAGTTTCAGAGGCTGGCCACAAACCTGCAATCCTCCTGTCTTAGCCTCCCAAATACTAGGATTACAGGCGCATGCCCAGCTATACAGTTCTTATAATAAGAAAAAGATTGTCACCAGAAAACTTTCCCTTACACACCCCATATACAATCTGTTATATTACAGCTTTCCACTATGTTACTTATCATATTCTGTTCTATATCACAGTTACATTCTATACTTATCTTCCAGCAAACTAGCTGGAAGATGGACCATATCTGCTCATCTTTGTAAATGACACATAATGGTATACAGACTGATTCCTTAATAACTGTTCTCTAATGCTGAATTATGCTTCCCTTATAAACAGTAAGGCATATTAGGCTCACTTCATAGAGACCACAGGACAAACTCTGAAGCTTATACTCTTTTATAAATTATTGGATTCACAATAACAAAACTAATATACTGCATGTATATACTAAAAGGACAGTTCTCTAAACTAGATATATGCAAGACTAGATGTTAAAATCCTCTAAACTGAGCACAGTGACGTACGCCTATAAGCCTAGTTGGGAGGCTGAGACAGGAGGACCACAAATTCAAGGCCAGCCTCGGTAATTTAGCAAGATCCTCAGCAACTTAGCAAGACCCTGTTTCAAAATAAAAAGGCCTAAGGGTATAGTTCAGAGGTAGAACGCCACTGGGTTCAATCCCCAGTACCAAAAAAATAAAACAATTCCCTAGTACCAACTACCAACTGTGCACAGTGGCACAGACCTGTATGTGGGAAGCTGAAGAAGAAGTATCACAAATTTAAGGCCTGTCTGGGTAACTTAGAGAATGCTGTCTCAAAATAAAAAATAAAAAGGGCTGGGAATGTAGCTCAGTGGTAGTGGCCTGTGTTCAATCCCTAGTTGTGCGCAAATGTGCATGCATGCGGGCACACACAAACTCTCTCTCTCTCTCTCTCTCTCTCTCTCTCCTAGTACCATTTGCCTGTGGCTAGCAGACCAGCTCTTTTCCAGACCCAGCCAGCCAGGAAGTTCTACAATTTTATTTTTTGGCTGACTTGGTATATAAAGTCAAATGTAATAATTATCTTTTTTAGGTTCACAGCCAGCCTCAGCTACTTAGTGAGGCCCTCTGCAACTTAGTGAGACACTGTTTCAAAATAAAGAATAAAAAATAGGATTGGGGGTGTAGCCTGGAGGTAGAATGCCCCTGGGTTCAATCCTCGGTACTGCAAAAAAATGAAGAATCAAATTAATCCTTTTGGGGGTATGCTGGGGATCACACCCAGAGCAGTGCTCTACCACTGATCTCTATGTCCAACCCCTAAATTACTAATCCTTAACTGCCGATTAGCAGAGAGCTTGTCAAAGAGTAAAGGCTCAGCCAGGTGTGATGGTGCACACTTGTAATCCCAGTACTTGGGAGGCTGAGACATGAGGATCACAAGTTCGTGGCCAGCCTCAGCAACTTAGCAAGGCCCTCCACAACTTAGTAAGACCCTGTTTCAAACTAAAAAATAAAATAGGGTTGGGTGTGTAGCTCAGAGGTAGAATGCCCCTGGGTTCAATCCCCAGTACCAAAAAAAAAAGAAAAAAAAAAGAGTAAAGGCTCACTAAATGTTAGCTTTAGTAATACTAAAGATGGCAGATTGGCCATGCATGGTGGCGCGTGCCTGTAATGCCACTAGTTGAGACAGAAAGATTGCAGGTTTGAGGTCAGCCTCAGCAACTTAGCAAGGCCCTCACCAACTTAATGAGACCCTGTATCAAAATAGAAAATAAGCCAGGCATGGTGGCGCACGCTTGTAATCCCAGTACTTTGGGAGGCGGAGACCGGAGGATCCGGGTTCGTGGCCAGCCTCAGCTAGTGCGCTCTCTCTCTCTCTCTCTCTCTATCTAGTGAAGCCCTCTGCAATTTCGTGAGACCCGGTTTCAAAATAAAGCATAAAAAAATAGGGCCGGGAGTGTAGCGCGGAGGTAGAAAGCCCCTGGGTTCAATCCCTTGTACCGCAAAAAAAAAAAAAAAATACAGCTGGGGGTGTAGCTCAGAGGCAGAATTCCCTGGGTTCAATCCCCAGTACCACAAAGAAAAAGAAATTATCAAACTGGCTGGGTGTGGTGACACACTCCTGTAATCACAGTATCTGGGGGGGCTGAGACAAAGGATTCCAAGTTCAAGGTCAACTTGGGTAACTTAGTGAGACCCTGTTTCAAAATTTAAAAATGTTTTTAAAGTGCTAAAGATATAGCTCAGTGGTAGAAATTATCAAACTGTGTCTTGCATCATGCTTAGTTGCCTACATGGCTGTCTCCCCTTATTGGCTCTCAATTTCTTGAAGGCAAGGCCACTTCTTACGCATTTTTATATACCCAGGCTGGCTAGTTCAATGCCTCACCCCTAGTTAAGTGCTCAATAAATGTTTATGAACTGATCACATTCTCTTTTCAAGTGTCAAAATACTTAAGTCTCTACAAACAGAAAATAGGGACTAATCAAGAATAAAAGTTACTATAAGGTACATGGGCAGATATTAACACTTCCATTTTAAAATTGTGGCTTAGTAGTCAAGAAGCTTGCGAGAAGCTTTCATAGCAGAAAGAGGATTCAGTCGGGCGTGGTGGCGCATGCTTGTAATACCAGTACTTGGGAGGCTGAGACCGGAGGATCACAGGTTCGCTGCCAGCCTCAGCTACTTAGTAAGGCCCTCCACAGCTTAGTGAGACCCTGTTTCAAAATAAAGAATAAAAAATAGGGCTTGGAGTGTAGCTCAGAGGTAGAAAGCCCCTGGGTTCAATCTCCAGAACCGCCAAAAAAAAAATTTTAAATAATGAGGATTCAAACACATCTAATTACAAATCTGGTCCTGTCTATCCTTCTGACCCTCGTGTGTGTGCAAGCCCACGCGCGTGTGTGATTGTACCCAGAGGCATTCAACCTCTGAGTTACACCCTCACCCCTATTTTATTTTTTACTTTGAAACAGGGTCTCACTAAGTTGCAGAGGGCCTAAATTGCTGAGGCTAGCCTTAAACCTGCAATCAGCCAGGCGTGGTGGCGCAAGCCTGTAATCCCAGTACTTTGGGAGGCGGAGACCGTAGGATCTGGGTTCACGGCCAGCCTCAGCTCTCTCTCTCTCTCTCTCTCCCTGTCTCTCTCTTTCTCTACTTAGTGAGGCCCTCCGCAACTTCGTGAGACCCGGTTTCAAAATAAAGTATAAAAAAAAAAATAGGGCCGGGGGTGTAGCGCGGAGGTAGAAGCCCCTGCGTTCAATCCCCGGTACTGCAAAAAAACCCTGCAATCTTCCTGTCTCGGCCTCCCATGTACTGGGATTACAGGTGTGGGCCACCACGCCAGGTTCCTTGGTCTTATTTCTACTAACTTTCCATGCTTAATGTGGCCTATAAGGTGCTTTAGTTGGGCCCTTCCTATTGCCTTTGCCTGATCTTGATCCATGTTTTCCCTTCCTCTTTGCACACCAACTATCCTTACCTTCTTTCAGCTCTTCTCACCACAAGGCCTTTACACATACTATTTCCACTACCTAGAACATTCTTCTGCTATCACTTGGTTAAGCCCATCTCCTCTTCCAGATATCAATTCAATCTTCACTTTATTAGGGAAGGTTTCTTTGATATTAGTAGGTAACTTTCTCCATCATGCATTCTCATAATAACATGTGTTCTCCTTTATAGTATATATCAGTTGTATTTTCCCTATCTGTAATTTTATATTAATTCATATGATTCTTCCCTGTCTAATGTCAACTTCCTCAGTAGTCTATACTGTAACTTCCAAGAGGACAAAGGATTTTTTTTCCTCACCATTCTGGCCCAAATGCCTAGCACAAAAGTTGTTGCAAAAATAAATAAATGAAACCTTTAGCCCTTTCCTCAAGCTCTCTAAATCATCCTCATCACCTATCAAGTGATAATCTTGCATCCTACGTTACAGAGAAACCAGGTATCATCATCTCCTTATCCCCAATTCACCCTGACTCTTCCCTTCTTACAGATTCCTTCCCTTCAGGCTCCAAACACTCAAGTTTCTCCTTCTTCCTTCTCCTTCTTCTCCTTCTCCTCCTTTTCCTTCTCCTTCTCCTTCTTCTTCTTCCTCTCTCTCTCTCTCTCTCTCTCTCTCTCTCCCCCTCCCTCCTCCTCCCTTCCTCCCTCCCTCTCTCTGTCTCTCTCTCTCTCTCTACTTAGTGAAGCCCTCCGCAACATAGTGAGACCCGATTTCAAAATAAAGTATAAAAAAAAAATAGGAGGCCGGGCGTGGTGGCGCACGCTTGTAATGCCAGTACTTTGGGAGGCGGAGACCAGAGGATCTGGGTTTACGGCCAGCCTCAGCGCGCGCGCGCTCTCGCTCTCTCTCTCTCTCTCTCTCTCTCCCTGTCTCTCTCTCTCTCTACTTAGTGAGGCCCTCTGCAACTTCGTGAGACCCGGTTTCAAAATAAAGTATAAAAAATAGGGCCGGGGGTGTAGTGCGGAGGTAGAACACCCCTGGGTTCAATCCCCGGTACCGCAAAAAAAAAAAAAAAAAGAATGCTTACTATACCCCATACCTTTCTGAATCAAGGATTTTTATTCATTCTGCAAATATAACTGATTCCACCTACAATTATCTTTAAGGTAAACAGAGGGTCAGCTGAAGGGACAGGTGGGGACTGAGCCAAAGGAACATCGTCACACTGGATGGAGCACAGGCTGAGAACAGAAGAGCTCGGCTCGGGGAGAGTGGCCTGGCCCGTGGCAAGGCATGGCCAGCCCTAGTGGGCCTTCTCCAGGAAGGCTTTGCAGCACCTGACACACTGCTGGAACACCACAGTCATTCCCATAATAGGGATCTTCAATAATGAGTTGTTTCTGTGGATCATAGCTTCCAAGGAGTTCAATTTTAGCTTTGTAGTTTTTAACTTGATTACTTTTTCTATTCAAATCCCTGAGATTGCTGGGCGTGGTGGCGCATGCTTGTAATCCCAGTACTTTGGGAGGCGGAGACCGGAGGATCCGGGTTTGCGGCCAGCCTCAGCTCTCTCTCTCTCCCTCTCCCTCTCCCTCTCTCTCTCTCTCTCTCTCTCTCCTTAGTGAGGCCCTCCACAACTTCGTGAGACCCGGTTTCAAAATAAAGTATAAAAAAATAGGGCCGGGGGTGTAGCGCGGAGGTAGAACGCCCCTGCGTTCAATCCCCGGTACCGCAAAAAAAAAAAAAAAAAAAAATCCCTGATACTGCTTTCATCCATACACAGTATATAGTCAAATGTGTCAAACTCTTCTTTGGTAATCTGCCAGGCAATGTGACTCATAAGGATGCCATGCTTCATCATGCAACTCTGCCCTTGATAGGCAGGGGGGTTTCCACTTCATATGTGGACGTGGCTGCACTGTCTATCCTCTGGTTATCTGAAACATTCTGATCAGTTATAAGTTTTCTGAAAACTGCTTCTGCAATGGGTGACCGGCAAACGTTACCCAGTCACAAAAACAGCACGGATTTGGTAACCTACACAGCCATCTTCAAGCACACACACCCACGCCCAGTGACCGTGTTGGCTTCTCTTTTTTTGTTGTTGTTTGTTTGGGGGGTAGTGGGGATTGAACCCAGGAGTGTTCTACCACTGAGCTATATCCCCAGCCCTTTTCTTATTTTGAGATAGGGTCTCACTAAGTTGCTGAGGCTAGTTTCAAATTTGTGATCCTCCTGCCTCAAGAGTAGCTGAAATTACAGGTGCGCACCACTGTGCCTGACCTCAAATGTCTTCTTACTTAAGACCACTCTTCCCCCTTTTCTCCATTATATAATGTCTGAATAAGTAGCCTACACTTGCCATTCCACTTCATTTCCCAAGAACTCATCAACTACTGTATGTTGTCCTCACATTATTGAAACTGCTCTAGTTGACCAATTATCTCTTTATTCTTTCTTAATCAGTATCATTCATCTCTATCATGTTATCATTCCCTCTTTCTTTGTTTGTGGTACTGGGGACTGAATACAGGGGCATTCTACCTCCACGCTACACCCCAGCCTTTTTATTTATTTTTGTGGTACTAGGGATGGAACCCAGGGGCATTTGTGTGTGTGTGTGTGTGTGTGTATGTGTGGTACTGGGGATTGAACCCAGTGGCATTCTACCTCCGACCTACACCCCAGCCCTATTTTTTATTTTTATTTTGAAATAGGGTCTCGCTAGGTTGATGAGAGTCTCACTACTTGCTGAGGCTGTCCTCGAACATGGGATCCTCCTGTCTAAGCCTCCCAAGTACTGGATTACAGGTGTGTGCCACCACACTCTGAGCTACATCCCCAGACCTATTTTATCTTTTATTTTGAAACAGGGTCTCACTAAGTAGCTGAGGCTGGCCTTGAACTTTCCATCCTCCTGTCTCAGTCTCTCAAGTATTGGGATTACAGATATATACCAGTTTATCATTCTCTCTTGAAGCTCTCTCTACTCTAGCCTCAGACACTCTCCATTTTCCCATAGTTCTGACCACACCTATCAATCCCTCTTCTGCCCACTTCCACACATTAGAGTTCCTCAGCTACAGCACTGGCCCCTTTTTCCCTTTCCTTATCTTCTATTGGCTTCACTACTAAATACCTACAACTCCCAAATATTTACCTCTAACACAGACTTCTCTACTAAGCTACAGATCTACATTTTCAGGCACTATTTCAAGGGTTATCTGCAATGAGACTGGTGCTTTCAACTCAACCTTATAGGTAACTTATCTTACAGAGAGATACCACTAACTCAACTGAACCTAACAACTTTCTTTTCTCTCTGTGTATTTTCTTCCTCTATTGAGAAGTCTAGGATGACTTCCTGTTTCCTGGCCTAGATGAATAGATGTCTTAAAGCTGGATGAGAACTGGATGTGGTGGTGCGTTCTTGTAATCCCAGTATTCGGGAGGCTGAGACAGGAGGATTGCAGCTTGAAAGCCAGCCTCAGCAAGTAGTGAGACTCTCATTAACCTAGTGAGACTGTTTCAAAATAAAAATTTAAAAAATAGAGCCGGGTGTGGTGGTGCATGCTTGTAATCCCAGTACTTGAGAGGCTGAGACAGGGGTATTCAAAGCCAGCCTCGGCAACCTAGCAAGGCCCTCCACAATTTAGTGAAACCCTGTTTCCAAATAAGAAATAAAATCTGGTTGGGGGTATAACTTGGAGGTAGAATGCCTCTGGGTTCAATCCCCAGTACTAAAAAATAAATAAAATATAAAAAATAGGACTGGGGGTGTATCTTGGAGGTAGAATGCCCCTGGGCTCCATCCCTAGTAACAAAAATAATAAATAAAATAAAGCTAGATGAGAAATATTTTTTTCCCAATTCTGAGGATCAAACCCAGGGCCTTGCACAGGCTTGGCAAGCACTCTACCACTGAGCTACATCCCCAGTGCTGGTTGGGAAATATTAATAGTTTATGTATATATATATATATTTTTTTTTTTTTGCGGTACCGGGGATTGAACCCAGAGGCATTCTACTTCTGAGCTACACCCCCAGCCCTATTTTTTATTATTTTGAAACAGGGTCTCACTAAGTTGCGGAAGGCCTCACTAACTAGCTGAGGCTGGCCGCGAACCCGTATCCTCCGGTCTCGGCCTCCCAAGTACTGGGATTACAAGCCTGCGCCACCACGCCCGGCTATAGTTTTTATATTTTAAAAGTACTCATTCTATGTCTGGTATAGTGCTAATCACTTTCACAACAATTATCTCAGCAACACCTTGCTATAGATATTTTCACCATCACTATACTACCACCTTAGTCCAAAGCACTACCCCTCTCTCACCTGGACTATTCCATTAGTGTGTGTGTGTATGTGTGGTACTGGGGATTGAACCCAGTGGCATTCTACCTCCGACCTACACCCCAGCCCTATTTTTTATTTTTATTTTGAAATAGGGTCTCACTAGGTTGATGAGAGTCTCACTACTTGCTGAGGCAGTCCTCGAACATGGGATCCTCCTGTCTAAGCCTCCCAAGTATTGGGATTACAGGTGTGCGCCACCACACCCATCTCCATTAGTCTTTTAAATGAGCTCCCAGCTTCCAGTGTTGTCAGTCATGACTTCCCAACCTTCAATCCAGTAATCACACACTGGACATTTGTAAAACATAAGTAAATCCAAGAAGTACCCTCTTGTTTAGAACCATTCAGTGGTTCCAGTGCTATTTAGAATATCATCCAAACTTTGGCATGGCCTACAGGATCTTAGATGATTTGCTCCCTGACTACCTCTCTGTATATCATCTTTCCTTCCAATGACCCCTTGTTTTTGTTGTTGTTTTGTTTTGCAGTACTGGGGATCAAACACAGGTTCTCCCACATGCTAACTAAGCACTCTACCACTGAGCTACATGGCCAGCCCTTTTATTTACTTATTTTTATTTTATTTTGAAACAAGGTCTCACTAACTTACCCAGATGGCCTCAAACATGCAATCCTCCTGCCTTAGCCTCCCAGGTAGCTGAGATTACAGGCATGAGCCACCACAACTGGCTCTCTTTTTATCCTTCTCCTCAAAATATCTGTACTTCCTATTCCCTTTGCCTAAAACACCTATTTAGAGGCCGGTGGCACACGCCTGTAATCCCAGTACTTGGGAGGCGGAGACCAGAGGATCTGAGTTCGCGGCCAGCCTCAGCTACTTAGTGAGGCCCTCCGCAACTTCGTGAGACCCGGTTTCAAAAATAAAAGTATAAAAAATAGGGCTGGGGGTGTAGCTCAGAGGTAAAATGCCCCTGGGTTCAATCCCCAGTACCGCAAAAAAAAAAAAAACACCTAGATCTCTCACTGATGGTTTTCTTATCATTCAGGACTCAGCACAAATATTACCTCTTCAGTGAGGCCCTTCCAGGACAATCCTACTTCAAATAATTCTCTCACTCAGATCACTCTAAATCCCTTTACCCTATTTTATTTCCTTCACTGTATCACTGTCTAAAATTATATATTTGGTTTCTATACCTTCCTTTAGTAGAATGAAACTCCATAAGAATAGGGAGCACACAGCTGGGTCCCAGCACTTGGGAGGCTGAGACAGGAGGATCACAGGTTCCAGGCCAGCCTCAGCAACTTAGTGAGACCCTCAGCAACTTAGCAAGACCTTGTTTCCAAATAAAATTGGGCTGGGGTTATAGCTCAGAGGTAGAATGCCTCTCTGGATTCAACATCCACTACCAAAAAAAAAAAATTCTTTTTTAACAAAAGTAAAGCATTTTTTTTCCAAAGGAATGACAGGCTCTGTGATGTAATCATGGTATGGATGGCTGAAGTGAGGTAGACACCCGTTTCCTTGGCAAGAGATTTCATCATTTTACAGATGAAGTCTCTACAAATTTGGCTCATAACTAGTAGACAGAAATCATATAAGTGAGCTAGCCCTTTGATTTGTCTTTGTTCCACTTTGAATTATATTAAAAGCAATTATCTTCCCACTGTCCAACTGCCAGCCCCTCCTTGGTTGCTAGGCACAACTTCCTCACTCACTGCCCCCTAACCTCTTTCTTCTCAACATCTCTCACAATGAAACACTATAGAAAAATAAATAAAACAGCTGCAAGAGAAAATTAGTAGCCCAAACACAATCAAGAGCCTCTCTGTCCTCCACAATCCCAAATAAGTATTCAATGTACAGAAATAAGAGCACCTAAAGCAACAATAGGGGAAAAAAAATCAGATTCTTCTTTTTGGAAATCTATATTTTCTTTTTCCCAATCAAAAAGTGTGTATGTGGTACTGGGGATTGAACCCAGGAACATTCTACCTCTGAGCTACACCTCCAGCCCTATTTTATTTATTTTTATTTTGAAACAGGGTCTCACTAAGTTTTGGAGGGCCTTATTAAATTGCAAAGGTTGGCCTTGAACCTGTGATCCTCGTTTCAGCCTCCCAAGTATTGGGATTAAAGGCATGTGCCACCACGCCTGGCTTAATTTTTATTTTGAAACAGGGTCTCACTAGGTTGCCAAGGCTGGCCTTGAACTTGGAATTTTCCTGTCTCAGTCTCCCAAGTACTAGAATTATAGGGATGTGCCACTGCACCCAACTGTCTGTCACTGTGGCGGGGGGTACTAGGGATTGAACCCAGGGGAGTTCTACCTCTGAGCTATACCCCCAGCCTTATTTTATATTTCTATTTTAAAACAGGGTCTCAAGCCGGGCATAGCGGCACATGCTTGTAATCCCAGTACTTGGGAGGCTGAGACCGGAGGATCCAGGTTCGCGGCCAGCCTCAGCTTCTTAGTGAGGCCTCTGCAACTTAGTGAGACCCTGTTTCAAAATAAAGAATAAAAAAAAAACAGGGTCTCACTAGGTTTCTGGGAGTCTCACTACATTGCTAAGGCTGTACCCAATACTTCTGTCTCAGCCTCCCAAGTACTGAGATTACAGGTGTCTTGTCATATTTTTAACCACACTTTTTATCAGTGTAGGGTTCACCAGCACAAAAAAATGAGCCCTCATCACTCTTTTTCCTTTGATTCTATGGGCCTCTCTCACATGTTCAGGGACAGTTGCTTTGGAAGATTACACTTGAGAAAGAACATTTGGTTATCACGGAGCTCACAGTTAGAACCTGAGGAGGAAGCTGGGTGTGGTGGCGCAGGCTTGTAATCCCAGTACTTGGGAGGCTGAGACAGGGGATCTGGGTTCACGGCCAGCCTCAGCTCCGCAACTTAGTGAGACCCTGTTTCAAAATAAAGAATAAAAAATAGGGCTGGGGGGTATAGCTCGGAAGTAGAATGCCCCTGGGTTCAATCCCCAGTACCACACACAAAAAAAAAAAAAGAACCTGAGGAGGAGGAGGAGGAGGAGGAGGAAGGAGAGGGGAAGGGGACAAATAGAGAGCCAGGAAGGGTGGCATACACCTGTAATCTCAGCAATTTGGGCGGTTGAGGCAGGAGGATCACAGGTTTGAGGCCAGCCTCAGCAACTTAGCAAGACCCTTAGCAACTTAGTTAGACCTTGTTTCAAAATAAAAAAAATGGAGATGGAGGTATAGCTCAGAGGTAGAATGTCCCTGGGTTCAATGTCCAATACCACCAAAAAGAGAGAAAGAGAGAGAGGCTGTTTAAAAATAAAAAAGACCTGAGGGTGTAGCTCAGAGATAGAATTCCCCTGGGTTCAGTCCCCAGTACTGAGAGAGAGAGAGGGAGAGGGAGAGGGGAAGAGAGAAAGAGAGAGAGAGAGAGAGATCCTGTCTCAAAATAAAAAGGGCTGGACATGTGGCTCAATGGTAGTGTCTCTGGGTTCAAGCCCCAGTACCAAGAGGAAAAAGAAATAAAAAGATCATGAACACAGAAACGAAATAAAATTTCCCTTATTACATTGAACATAAAATTTTACCACATACCTACATCTTTATTTCATTTCCCAGTAATTACAGAATCACAGCAAAGCAGGAAATGCAAAGCTGGTTAAGTAACCTTCCTGTGCAGAGCTGCTACACATAGGTATTACATACAAAAAGAAATCAATTTTTCAAGAGTTCTGGAAAAGTAGATTTTACAGCTTTTCTATGATAGTTCAAATCTCATCAAGAAACTTAAGTTCATTCTAAATCATTCTGGCTATAACTAAAGTATCTCCAATTTCTCCCCTACTTCATCCAAACTACACTGTCACCAGATTAATACAGTAAATAAACAAACTGTGTTATATTCATACAGTGAGATATTACATAGCAACAAAAATCAATGAACGACTGTTAAATGCATCAAGGGGAATCATCTGACACATAATGTTAAGCAAAGGGAACCAACCCCACAGGAATATATACATAATTCCATTTATAAAAAGTTCAAAACCAAGCAAAACTTTCCACTCAATTTTGCTGTGAACCTAAAACTGCTCTAAAAAAATAAAGTTTATTAATTTAAAAAAGACAAAAAAAGCCGGGCGTAGTGGCGCAGGCTTGTAATCCCAGTACTTGGGAGGCTGAGACAGGAGGATACGGGTTCACAGCCAGCCTTAGCTACTTAGGCCCTCCGCAACTTAGCGAGACCCAGTTTCAAAATAAAGAATAAAAAATAGGGCTGGGGGTGTATATCAGAATGCCCCTGGGTTCAATCCCCAGTACCGCAAAAAAAAAAGACAAAAAAGTAAAAAGAAAAGAAAAAGTTAGTCAGAAGCTGGGCGCAGTGGCACATGCCTATAATCCTAGTACTTGGGAGGCTGAGACAGGAGGATTGTAGGTTCAAGGCCAGTCTCCGCAACTTAGCAAGGCCCTCAGCAATACCCTGTTTAAAAATAAAAAAATAAAATAGGGCTAGGGGTGTAGCTCAGAGGTAGAATGTCCCTGGGTTCAAACCCAGAACCATGAAAGAGAGAGAGAGAAAAGAACTCCACTTTAAGATACTAGGAATTTAAGGAATGCACTGCATATATGGAAGAGAGTTTATGACAATAGCTATCGCAGAGGAAATTGGCCCTTTCCTCCTTCACTGCTGCCTGGTTCAGACAGGGCACAATCAACTTCCTGAAGCCATATTTCAGTGAAAGGGACCAGCAGCAACTCTACTTGTAAAGACAGGGACTACTAGAACCACAATATGATAGAAGCAGTCAGTAAGGAGTTGGCTGAGGGGACTGGGGGGAAAGAAGTACTTGTCTGAAAACTGTGAAATCATTACCATTCTTACCACAGTGGCTATAAGCCAAAATACATCTTAGGGATCTCCCTGTGGTAAAATTAACAATCAATATGTGTCCTGAGTATGGTATAAATACCTGAGCCATGGAAGTTCACCTTCTAAGAGTTTCCCAGCAATACTCTTTCAGTTAACTGAATGGCTAATTAGTAATAATAAATCAGGATAAATATTTTTAAGGGTAAATCACAACATAATCAACTTGGTCTGGTTATCATCACTAGTGACATTGTTTTGTTTTCTTTTAAAAATGTGCATAATACTTGTTCAATCTGGAACTTCTATGTGTGTTCATGGACTTTGCAGGTCAAACTTACAAGAATCAAGTCTTTGGTCTTTTTTTTTTTTTTTTTTGGTGGTACTGGGGATTGAACCCAGAGGCATTCTACCACTGAACTACAACCCCAGCCCTTTTCATTTCTTATTTTGAAACAGGGTCTTGTTAAATCGTTGAGGGTCTTGCTGAATTGCTGAGGCTGTCTTCTAACCTGTGATCCTCCTGTCTCTACCTCCCAAGTACTAAAATTACAGACAAGGGCCACCATGCCCAAATGAATCTGTGTTTTTTTTTTTCCTTGTGGTACTGGGGATTGAACCCAAGGGCTCTGAGTCTCACCCACAGCCCTATTTTTTTTTTTTTTTTGGTGTGGTACTGAGGATTGAACCCAGAGACATTCTACCTCTGAGCTACACCCCCAGCCCTATTTTTTTTTTCTATTTTGAAACAAGGTCTCACTAGTTCGATGAGAGTCTCACTTCTTGCTGAGGCTGTCCTTGAACCTGCAATCCTGTCTCAGCCTCCCAAGTACTGGGATTACAGGCATATATTACCACACCCAGCAATCTGTGGCCTTTTTGAT
>PVJS01048381.1:0-15063 GCA_004027185.1 Glis glis
ATCCATCATCCTCCCATCCATCCATCCATCATCCTCCCATCCATCCATCCATCCATCCATCCATCATCCTCCCATCCATCCATCCATCCATCCACCCATCATCCTCCCATCCATCCATCCATCCATCCACCCATCATCCTCCCATCCATCCTCCCATCCATCCTTCCTTTCACCCACCGGCCGTCCCATTGCCCCTCACGCGTCGCCCCCCATGCGCGTGCTCCCAGGCGGTCCTTCATCACGCGCATCTTACAGACACCTTCTCTCCCCGGGGCCCCGCCTCAGCTTCTCCCGCAGCGCCGCGGGCCGGGCGCAGCCTCTCCCAGACCCGCTCTGCCTCGCGTCCCCTCCGCGGGGACAGGGCTCGGTGCCCCGGCCTCGGGTCTCCCTGCTCCGGGCCCCACACCTGCGTGCGCTCCCTCGGGTCCGCGCGCCCCTGCCCTCGGCCGCCGCCCCGGGCTCCCTGTTGCCCAGCGAGGAGGCTTCGCCTCGGGCGCGCCGTCCCGGCAGCCCCGCCATGGCTGTCCCCTTGCGCCACATCTGCGCCCCGCGGTGCCCAAAGCGCGGTGCCCCGCAGATCTGAGCAGCCACCCACCCCTCGCGTCCTGCCACCCCGTCACCACGGTCTGACCCAGAGGGTGAACTCGGAACTGTGTCATGACCCGGCCACTTCCAGGAAACCTCCTGAGCGACCGTCCCTTGCTGCTGTTTTCCCATTTAGAAGTCGGTGATGACAATGGTCCCTCTCCCGGGCCTGCGGGACCCGGCAAGAGCCAGTGGGGAGGCTCATCCTCCTGGGACCCAGATATCTGGAGGCCTCTCTCGGGGTTCTGAGCTTACAGGGGTTTGCTGTGTGACCTTGGGGGAGGTGCCGCCCCTCTCTGAGCCTAAACTTTTCTTTCTAGAACTTCTAGAATGAGCAGCAGCTGGGCTCTGCCCTCCTCCTCCTCCTCCTCCTCCTCCTTTTTTTTTTTTTTCGTGGTGCTGGGGGATTTTTTTTTTTTTTTTGGAGGAACTGGGGATTGAACCCAGGGGCATTCTACCTCCGAGCTACACCCCCAGCCCTATTTTTTTTAATTCTTTATTTTGAAGCAGGGTCTCACTAAGTTGCAGAGGCTGGCCTCAAACCCAGATCCTCCTGTCTCAGCCTCCCAAGTATTGGGATTATAAGCGTGTGCCACCACGCCCGGCTTTTTGTGGTGCTGGGGATTGAACCCAGGGGCATTCTACCTCTGAGCTACACCCGCCGCCCTATTTTATTTTTTATTTGGAAACAGGGTCTCACTAAGTTACTGAGGCTAGCTGCGAACCTGCGAGCCTCCTGTCTCAGCCTCCCAAATCCTGGGATGACAGGTGTGCGCCACCATGCTCGGCTCCGCCCTTCTTTGGCAGCTCCCAGGGGAGGGTGTCCACACCTCTCCGTTGATCT
This sequence comes from Glis glis, assembly GCA_004027185.1. Lineage (NCBI taxonomy): Eukaryota > Metazoa > Chordata > Mammalia > Rodentia > Gliridae > Glis > Glis glis. The sequence continues at coordinate 1,430 of PVJS01048381.1, forward strand.
ATCCTGCAGGGGTAGGAGCCGGGGAATCCGTAGGTCGGACATGAGAAGGGACTTCCCGGCGGTAGGGTGGGGGCTGCTGGGCTTCGCGGGGCCGGGCGGGAGGTCCTGGTGGGCAGCATGTACACGTTCATTTATCCCTTATGCGACCCATTCATTCATTCGTTCGTTTTTCTTTTCTTTCTTTTTTTTTTTTTTTAGCGGTACTGGGGATGGAACCCAGGGGCGTTCTACCTCTGAGCTACACCCCCAGCCCTATTTTTTCTTTATTTTGAAACCGGGTCTCACTAAGTTGCTGAGGGTCTCACTAAGTAGCTGAGGCTGGCCGCGAACCCAGATCCTCCGGTCTCAGCCTCCCAAGTACTGGGATGACAAGCGTGCGCCACCATGCCTGGCTCATTCATTCGTTTATAAAACTCATTCATTCATTCACTGGAAGAATTCGGCTGACCCCTCTCCTAGGGGTTAGCAGTTAAGCCCCCCTCCCTTCTCGGCCAAGGGTCTGGGTCCAAATCCCAGCTCTGCAGCTCCGTGCCTCGGTTTCCCCATGTGTAGGGGCACGCGGCGCCTGCCCTGCAGGGTCGAGGGTGCTGCCGCCCCGCTCTCCGCGTCTCCCCGACTCTCTCGGGGCTCCCCCGGCTCCCGCCCGCCGCCGCCGCCGTCCCGCCCGGCGCTCCGGGAAACATTCCGTGGTTTGGAGCAGACTGTCCGGCTCCGCGGCGCCTCAGATGTGGGCAGGGTGGGCGGCGGCGCGGGCGGTGGCGCTGGGCCGGGAGGCTCCCCGCCTGGAGCTCGCCATGGCTCCCGACCTTCCAGCCTCCCAACCCAAGCCGCCCTGCAGCACAGGACCCTCCCGGCCCCGGCCCGACCGCCCTGCCCCAGGGCCTTTGCTCAGCCCCCTGCCCGAGCCCGGTCCTTTGCAGGTTTTTTTTTTTTTTTTTTTTTTTTTTTTTTGCTGTACTGGGGATTGAACCCAGGGACATTCTACCTCCGCTCTACACCCCCAGCCCTATTTTATATTTATTTATTTATTTACTTACTTACTTATTCATTTATTTATTTAATTTATTTTGTAGTACTGGGGTACTTCTACCTCCAAGCTACACCTCCAGCCCTATTTTTATTCTTTTATTTATTTATTTACTTACTTACTTTTTCATTTATTTATTTAATTCATTTTGCGGTACTGGGGTACTTCTACCTCTAAGCTACACCTCCAGCCCTATTTTTATTCTTTTATTTTCTTTCTTTCTTCTTTCTTTCTTTCTTTCTTTCTCTCTCTCTCTCTCTCTCTCTCTCTCTCTCTCTTTCTTTCTTTCTTGTGGTACTGGGGATGGAACCCAGGGGCATTCTACTTCTGGGCTACACCCCCAGCCCTATTTTTTATTCTTTATTTTGAAACAGGGTCTTGCTAAGTTACGGAGGGCCTCACTAAGTAGCTGAGGCTGGCCACGAACCCAGATCCTCCGGTCTCAGCCTCCCAAGTACTGGGATTACAAGCGTGCGCCACCACGCCTGGCTTTATTCTTTTATTTGGAAACAGGGTCTCACTAGGTTGATGAGAGTCTCACTACTTGCTGAGGCTGGCCTCAAACCTGCGATCCTCCTGTCTCAGCCTCCCAAGTACTGGGATTACAAGTGTGCGTCACCACACCCAGCTCTTTGTGCCCATTTTACAGAGAAGGGAGCTGAGGCTGAGAGGAGAAGTAAGTTGCCCTGGGTCACACAGCCGGGTGGAGGAGGAGCTGAATATCCACCTGGCTCCCTTTCTTCCCCTGAATTTTCCATTTTGATTTTTTCTCTAGTTTAAGTTCATTTTCTACTTCCTGTCCCCCCAGCGCATCCCGTGGGAAGGGCAGGGCCGGTCTCTGGTTCACCGCTGCTGTGTAATGAGCACTCAGGGATTAGATGGGGCAACCGCGGAAGTCCTTCTGGAATCTAACCACAATCTCTCCGGCTTTATCTTTGTGAATATGACACAGTTCCTGACCCGGGTGAGTCCTTGAGCAAGACACCTCCTCGCTGCTGGCTGGTTGCAGCCCACACGAAGACCCTGCGGGGAGCGCTCGCTTAGCATCCTCCCCCTGTGCTGCGAAAAGGGAAACGGAGGCACAGAGAGTGGGAATGACTTCTTTGATGGTGTTGAGATTTAATTTTTTATATTTTTTGCGGTACCGGGGTTTGAACCCAGGGCATTCTACCTCCGAGCTACACCCCCGGCCCTATTTTTTATTCTTTATTTGGAAACAGGGTCTCATGAAGTTGCGGAGGGCCTCACTAAGTAGCTGAGGTTGTCCTCGAACCCGCGATCCTCCTGCCTCAGCCTCCCGAGTACTGGGATGACAAGCGTGCGCCACCACGCCCGGCTGAGATTTAATTTTTTAAAACAATAGCTGGCGGTGCTGGGGATGAGACCCAGGGCCTCCCGCATGCGAGGCGAGTGCTAACCACTGACCCACACCCCAGCCGACGGCTCATTCTCTGAATGAATGAATGGGTGGATGGACGGATGGATGGATGGACGGATGGACAGATGGATGGATGGACGGACGGACAGACGGACGGACGGATGGATGGACGGATGGGTGAACGGAGCTACAGTACACTTCCCCCAGCCCAGGCACTTTCGGCAGCTTTTTTCCTCCATAAAAAACACAATTACTAGCCGGGCGTGGTGACACACGCCTGTCATCCCAGCACTTGGGAGGCTGAGACAGGAGGATCGCAGGTTCGAGGACGGCTTCAGCTAGTAGTGAGACTCTCATCAACCTAGCGAGACCCTGTTTACAAATAAAAATAAAATAGGACTGAGGGTGGAACTCGGAGGTAGAATGCCCCTGTGTCCAATCCTCAGTTCTAAACAACAATAACAATAACAATAACAATAACAATAAATACAATGACTACATGTGATCCTTGATGGTTGTGTGGCACACAGGTGAACGCAACCTGGTTGGACCTGTTACTACAAATCCATTCTTATATGTTTATCATTTTTGTCTGGATTTATTTATTTATTTTATTTTAGTGGCACTGGGGATTGAACCCAGGGGCATTCTACCTTCGAGCTACACCCCCAGCCCTATTTTATTTTTATTTGGAAACAGGGTCTCGCTAGGTTGATGAGAGTCTCACTACTTGCTGAGGCTGTCCTCGAACCTGCGACCCTCCTGTCTCAGCCTCCCCAGGACTGGGACGACAGCGGTTTATAGAGCATCTTCTGAACGCTGCCTGGTCCACTCCACTGGAGAGGGTGGGGTCCCTGCGCCCAGGGGTTGCATGCCCCCTGAGCCGGCCGCCTCACTCCCTCCCAGCCAGCTAGGAGGAGCTCCGTGCTGAGGGCTGGGCTCTGCGCTGTCAGCTTCCCCTGCCCCAGGGCGGCCCCTCGGGGAGATTTCAGGGCGCTCATCTTCTGGGTTCCTGCGTGCGTAGCAGGGGCCCAACCCATGGGGATGTGGGGGGCATCCAGCTAACAGCTCAGGGTGGAGTCGAGAGAAGGGGGGAGCTTGGTGAATTAACGCCCCCTCCCCCCAGAGTGACTTCCTCTTTCCCTGCTAAGCCGCCGGGCCTCTTCCGGATGCGCTCTGCTGGCTGACCATTAAGTCCATACACCCTCCTTGAGCTGGGGCTTCTGCCTCTATTGATAAGACCTCGAGGCTGGATACAGATGCCCTCCTTTTCTCAAACCGCCAGCTCTGCTCTCAAAACCCCGGGGAGCCCGGGCGTGGTGGCGCACGCCTGTCATCCCAGTACTTGGGAGGCTGAGACAGGAGGATCGCAGGTTCGAGGCCAGCCTCAGCAAATAGTGAGACTCTCAGCAACCTAGCGAGACCCTGTTTTAAAATAAAAAATAAAATGGTAGTGAGGATGTAGCTCAGAGATAGGATGCCCCTGAGTTCAATCCCCAGTACCACAAAAACAAAAAACAAAAACAAAAACAAAACCTGGACTTGGGGGATGGAGTGGACTGCTTCCCGCTGACCTCTGACCTCTTCTCCCACTCCTAGCTTTACCCGTCCTTTGCTGTGTGACACTGAGCACAGTCAACCACTTCTCTGGGCTTCTGGTTTCATCGGCAAGTCCTAGCCAGTCTCCATTTGAAACCCACCTACTTCCTTCCAGGCCCCAGCAGGCTCGCATGGACGCTGCCCCGGCCTCCCGTCTCTGGCTGCCACGTCAGCCCCCCACCATCCCTTCTCTCTGCAGAAGCCCAAGGGAACTTGAAAAAATGTAAAACAGGGCATGTCCCTCTGCCCACAGCCCTCCATGGCTCCCACCTCCCTCTGGCCAAAGCCCAAGTCCTCCCTGCAGCCCACAGGGCCCTGCATGACCTGGCCTGCCGCCTCCCTCCTCCCTCTGCTCCGCCGCAGGCTGCACCTCCAGCCCGCCAGGCTCGGTCCTGCCCCAGGGCCTTTGCACAGGCTGCAGCCTCGGCCTGGGGCGCCGTTCCTCCTCCTCCTCTGTCACCCCCAGGTCTCAGCTCAGATGCCCCCTCCTCCGGTCCAGTCCAAATCCCCCGGGATCCCCCCGGCCACCAGCTCTGCGTCAGCCTCCCCTCCACAGTCACGAACGAGTCCCGCTCTGTGCACCGGTATTTCTTTTCTCTGTCTCTCCCTGGACCCTCAGCCACGAGGGCGGGGGCCGTTGTCACTCCCTGGGTCACCGAGAACAGGACCAGGGACACAGGAGGGACACAATTGATGTGCACTGAAGAAGGAAAAGTGAAAGCCACGAGTGGCGTGGCCCAGGGAAGCCGGACTGTCCCGTCCCTGCTGACCCGCCCCAACGGGGAGCCCCTGGACCCCGAGGGGCGGCAGCCTGAGGGGTCACCGCAGGTCACGAGGTACCACACCCCGTCCCCATGCCCGGCTCTCCCTGGGGACCCACAGAACGCCAGCCGTGAAGCCCTAGAAGTCCAGGCCCAGACCACGTGCCCATTGGGGATCCTTCAGTCCAGAGACGACAAGCCACAGTCCCCAGGGCGCACAGCAAGCCCAGGCCCGGACTCTGGCCTGTGGGATCTAGAACCACGGTACAAGGTTCCGGGCTTGAAGCAGGGATGGCGGGCCAGACGAAGCGACGGACGGACGGAGGGACAGACGGGCCCCAGAGCCTCGGACACCAGCCATCCAGCTGGACTCCATGCCCACCCCGCCACATCTTGCACCCAGAGCTGCCCCGGAATCACATCTCGCTCCATCCGGCCTGGTCCCAGCTCCAGGGGACGCGGCCTTCGCCCTGGGAAGCTTCCGGAAGGGTGCCCAGACTTAGGGACCACGCTGTAGCAGAACCGGGCATCCCCCCACGTCACCGGCCCTTGGCTCTTGATTGTCACCCAGCCGGGAAGAGGAGGGCATCAAGGAGGCGGGCAGGGGCTTGGCGGGGGTCACACAGCGTCCCCAGCCAGCTGCCCTGGGTGCTCCCGGCCTCCCTGTCAGCAGTGCTTCCTGCCCTAGACCTAGGGGACCGCAGGAGTCCTAAGTCCCCCTCGGGTGTCTGGGCCACCAGGGACACGGTTCCAGGTGTGACATGCAGAGGCGGCTTTTCCCTCGTGGTCCACCCCACGTCCCCACTTCTCCCCTCTTTGCAAACACTCGGGAGAGCTCTCCAGGCCGCAGCCCAGGCGCGAGCCCCCAGGACGAACACGCGGGCTCCTACGCGAGCCGCGAAACCCCGCCGCCGCCGCCCCCCTCCCCACTCACCATCCACCACATCTTGGCCGTCATGTCATAGCAGAGCTGCCACTTGACCGAGGTCTCTCCCGGCTTGCTGGACACCAGGGGCCCTGGCACCTCCATGCTGGAGCGGATGGTGGGGTGCCCCTGCCCCGGGCGCCTTATTCAGACAGAGGCGAGGGCTGGGCCGGCAGCCTGGGACGGAGGTCCGGGGCGCACCCGGCTGCCATGGCCCCCACACGGGGAGGAGAGGCGGAGGGTGCGCTGGCCCCGGCCGGTCTCAGCAGTGGCCACCCACAGCTCCGGAGGCGGCGGGTCGTGCGCGCGCACGGTGGCACGGGCGGGCGAGCGGTGGATTTGTGAATGAGGCCCCGGCTCTGATTGGAGGCCCCCCCGCCCCCGGAAGGAGAGCGGCTTCTCCCGCCTCCCCAGCCCCGGCTGCATCCTCCGAGCCGGCCTGGAGGCCTGGGGCCGGGGAGCAAGCGGGGTGCGCCTCCCGCCCCCACCCCACCCACGCCCCAAAAGACCCGGCCTGGACAGACCCCCCAGGCGGCCGATGGCCGGGCTCTGCTGTGCAGGGACCATGGGCGGGGAGAGGCTGCAGTTAGGTTTTGGCTGTGTGAGCCTGGCCGTGTGGCTAGGCCTCTCTGGGCTTTGCAAATGGTAAATAATTGAACGGGGTGGGGGGAAGCGGGGGTTGAGATGCAAAACCCAAGGAAAGGATATTATCATCGGAATTTTATGTTTTCCTTTGTTGTAAAAACCTCTGAGGGTAAGCCCGGCCGTGGTGGCGCAGGCCTGTCATCCCAGTACTTGGGAGGCTGAGACAGGAGGCTCACAGGTTCGAGGCCAGCCTCAGCAAGTAGTGAGACTCTCAGCAACCTGGTGAGACCCTGTTTCCAAATAAAAAATAAATAAATAAAAAGGTCTGGGGGTGTAGCTCGGAGGTAGAAAAACCCTGGGTTCAATCCCAGTAACACACCACACACACACACACACACACACACACACAAGAGAAACCAAAACCAAGATAAAATAAAACCTGTGAGACACACCTGAAGATCCTTTGCCTCCATGATCTAATCATCGCTGGGCATTTATGGAGCGCCGAGTGTGTACCCAAGCCCGAGGGGCAGCGGCCAGCCACTGCTCTGCATGGGCGGCTGTCCTAGCCCTCGCGGGCAGTGGGCAGGACTAAAGGAAGACGGCAGGGAGAACTTCCGCTCCAGCTGGAACTCCTCGGCCTCTGCTTTTCCAGGTGGCGCTGGGATGGACGGAGGGAACCAGAGGCGCTGGGAGGCAGGCGCCGAGGTGCATCCTGGGGGCTGAAGCCAGGGTGGCCTGCCGAGGAATATGGCCATCCCCTCGCTCCCCTGTCCTGGGTCCCTGACACCCTGGCACAGCTGTGTCCCGCTGGCCCTCCCTCTGCGTCCTGACGGCCCCAGGCCTTTGCTCAGTCTGTTCCCTGTCTCTGGTTTCATCAGCTGAAGACTCCTATGCACCCTTCAATACCCAGCTGTGATAGCCCCTATCCTAACCGGGAGGGGGCGGGGCCTGAATCACTGGTCGTCATAGCAACTGCTGTTGAGCGCCCAATGCGTGCCAGGTGCATGCGCACACCCGCCCTTCTCATGGCCCTGGGATCAACACTTGGATGGTTCCTCTTGCACCCACGGGGAAACTGAGGCTCAGGGAGTTTACGCCAGAACGCACGCAGCACGCCCAGCTGGCCCTGCGCGGCCGTAGTTCATTCTCTTGAGTTTTTCCTGCAGCTGAAAATTTGCAGCGGGATGTCTATCGTTTAGTCCGGCTGTCATCGCGCCCATTTTACAGAGGAGGGAACTGAGGCTCAGAGAGGGGAAGGGACTCACCCAGGGTCACACAGCCCGGCGGAGGGGCAGCCCGATATCCACCTCGACCCTCTCTTCCTCCTCTGAGAGGCCCCCTGAATTTTCTGATTAAAATCACCCTCCTCAGCCGGGCGTGGTGGCGCAGGCTTGTCATCCCAGTACTTGGGAGGCTGAGACCGGAGGATCACAGGTTCGCGGCCAGCCTCAGAATAAAATAGGGCCGGGGGTGGAGCTTGGAGGTAGAAGGCCCCTGGGTTCAATCCCCAGTACCACAAAAAATTAAAAATTAAAAAAAATAAGATCACCTTCTTCTGGGTGCCAGGCCACGGTGGCGCACACCTGTCATCCCAGCGACTCCAGAGGCTGAGGCAGGAGGATTGCAGGTTCGAGGCCGGCCTGGGCAAGTTAGTGAGACACTGTCTTGAAATAAAAAATAAAAAGGGCTTGGGTGTAGCTGAGTGGTAGAGGCCCGTGGGTTCAATCCCCAGTGTCCCCCCACATACCCAGGGCCCTGAAGACGGGTCCCAGCGTCACTTTTCTTAGAACACTGATAGCCATTATTATTTTTTTTTAATTGCGGTACCGGGGATTGAACCCAGGGGTGTTCTACCTCCGCGCTACACCCCCGGCCCTATTTTTTATCCTTTATTTTGAAACCGGGTCTCACGAAGTTGCGGAGGGCCTCACTAAATAGCTGAGGCTGGCCGCGAACCCGGATCCTCCTGTCTCAGCCTCCCAAGTACTGGGATTACAAGTGTGCGCCACCACGCCTGGCCCATTATTTACTTAAAATTTTTTTTTTTGTGGCTCTGGGGATGGAACCCAGAGGCATTCTACCTTCGAGCTACACCCCCAGCCCAATTTTATTTCTTATTTTGAAACAGGTCTCGCTAGGTTGATGAGCATCTCACTACTTGCTGAGGCTGTCCTTGAACCTGCGATCCTCCTGTCTCAGCCTCCCAAGTACTGGGATGACAGGCGTGCGCCACCACACCTGGCTCATTATTTACTTTTTACCTGTCTTCTCTGGGGGTTGCCAGCCCCGGCAGAGCGGGGCGGGGGGTCTGTTTTACACATTGCTTTGACCGCAGTGCCCAGAACAGGACCTGGCGCCCCGAAGGCGCCCCATAAAGCATCTGTTGAGTGAATGACAAAATGAATGAATGAATGAATGAATGAATGAATGAATTGCACATTGCATTTCAAAAAGGGTTTTCCATCTGGGCACAAAAGCTGGAGGCCTGGCGCGGGCGGCTCCCGCAGTGCGCGACGCTGGAGCCCGGCCCGGGGACGGACGCGCTCGCCCACGTGGAGGTCCCGCCCGTAACTATAATTTGCCCCGGTACCTTGTGGTCGCAGGAGACAATTACCCCACAGATGTGCGGTCGGGTCGGAGCCAGGCCCAGCGGAAGGCTCGTGTAGGAGGCAGTTTTCCAACCGGGAGGGAGGGAGACAGACAAAGGGGGGGCAGAGATCGAGATGAGAGAGGGAGAGAAAAAAAAGGGGGGAAGTGGGGGAGAGAGAGGGAGAGGAAGAGACAAGAAGACAGATGCGAGCCAGGCAGGCGCGATGCTGCACGCCTGTCTTCCCAGTAAGTGGCAGGCTGAGACAGGAGGATGGCAGGTTCCAGGCCAGCCTCAGCAACGTAGTGAGACCCTCAGCAACTTAGCAAGACCCTGTTTCAAAATTTAAAAAAATAATAATAAAAAAAGGGATGGGGGTGTAGCTCGGAGGTCGAATGCCCCTGGGTTCGATCTCAGTACCACAATAATAAATAAATAAATAAATAAATAATAAATAAGAGAGAGAGAGATGCGGTTAGGGTGGGGTAGGCAGGAAGAGAAACAGAGATGCAGAACTAAGGGAGAGACAGCTGGAGAGAGAGAGTGAGAGAGAGAGAGAGAGAGAGAGAGAGAGAGAGAACACAGGAAAGGTTGGATACTGTGCCGGCCCGAGAGCATCTCGCAGGTATCTTCCCCTCCCCCAGAGGTGCCGATGATCAGCCATGTTCCCGAGCCAGGACTCTGGGGGGCCCCCAGACACCCCACCTAGTGGCCCACCATGCAGCTGCAGCCAGGCAGGCCCTGGTCCCTGTGAGGGCCCCCCAGTCTCCCCCATGCTACTTCCTGTCCCCTAATACAAGAGCAGAGGCTCTGGGTCTACAAGTCTTTGCCCACTTCGTGCCTCAGTTTCCCCAGCTGCAAAATGAGGAGGTTAGATGTGCACAGCCTCCCTCAGCCTTCCGTCCCCCACAGCCCCCATTGGCTGCGTTTCCATCTGCATCCAATTACTACAGAACACTTTCCTTTTAATCAAACTATGTAGATAAAAGGAGTTAAATGTATTTAAAGAGAAAAATGTGACTCTATTCTAGAGGCTGCCATGGGTCCAGAGCAGCTGTCCCAGCCGGGTGTGGTGGCACATGCCTGTCATTGCATTGCTTGGGGGGCTGAGGCAGGAGGATAGCAGGTTCCAGGTCAGCCTTAGCAAATTAGCAAGATCCTCAGGAATCTGGTGAGACCTTGTTCGCAGGTTTGAGGACAGCCTCAGCAACTTAGTGAGACCCTCAGCAACTTAGCAAGACCCAGTTTCAAAATAAGAAATAAAAAGGGCTGGGGTGTAGCTCAGAGGTAGAATGCCCCGGTTCAATACCCAGTATCAACAACAATAACAAAACAAAAAGAAAGAAAGAAAGAAGAAAGAAAGAAAGAAAGAAAGAAAGAAAGAAAGTTGGAGAACTCACACTCCCTATTCCCACATTTAATATGAAAACAACAGATTTAGACCACGAATCTGAAGACGGTGGCTTGCAGGGTGGGGCTGGGTAGGAGGCACACAAATATGGCCGGCTGCCTGTTTTGATAAAGTTTTATTGGAACACAGTATGTCTGCTTATTTACATATTCTACTTGGCTGATGTCATGACACTGAGCAGCCGCAGCAGAGACGTGTGGCTGGAGGCTGCAGTGCTGCCCGCCTGGCTTCTGTCAACCCTCAACCTAGACTTCGTGGTACTGACCAGAGGATAGACCTGTCGATCAATCCGGGAAACAGAGTCCAGGATGGGCCAGCACCCATATGCTCAGTCCACATTCCCACGCGGCCGCTGAATGAAGCAGGGACGGGCTCTGTGCCCGGCGTGGTGGCGCATGCCTGTCATCCCAGTACTTGGGAGGCTGAGACAGGAGGATCGCAGGTTGGAGGCCAGCCTCAGCAATGTAGTGAGACCCTGTTTCCAAATACAAAAATAAAATAGGGCTGGGAATGCAACTCAGAGGTAGACGCTCCTGGGTTCGATCTCCAGTACCAAAAAAGAAGGGACCGGCTCTTCAACAGATGGCGCTGGCACACTCCGGTGTCCCCGCACAAGAACAATAGGAAATGTGACTTCAACCCAGGCCTCAGACCACATGCCAAAGGCGTGAACCCTAAATGGATCTAAAAGGAAAACAGAGCCCCGCGTGGTGGCGCACGCTTGTCATCCCAGTACTTGGGAGGCGGAGACCGGAGGATCCGGGTTTGCGGCCAGCCTCAGCTACTTAGTGAGGCCCTCGGCAACTTAGTGAGACCCTGTTTCAAAATAAAAAGCCGGGCGTGGTGGCGCACGCTTGTAATCCCAGTACTTTGGGAGGCAGAGACCGGAGGATCCGTGTTCACGGCCAGCCTCAGCTCTCTCTCCCTCTGTCTCTCTCTCTCTCCCTCTCTACTTAGTGAGGCCCTCCGCAACTTCGTGAGACCCGGTTTCAAAATAAAGTATAAAAAATAGGGCCGGGGGTGGAGCTCGGTGGTAGAACACCCCTGGGTTCAATGCCCAGTACTGCTAAAAAATAAAATAAAAAGGAAAACAGATCTTAAAGGAAAACAAACAACAAAATGTTTATATAGGAAAAATGGCCGTGCTAGCTGAAGACAACCCATAAGAAAACAGTGTGATCAATTACACTTTATCAGAATTGAGAACTTCTGTGGGGCGTGGTGGCACACACCTGTCACCCCAGCACTTGGGAGGCTGAGACAGGAGGATCGCAGGTTCGAGGACAGCCTCAGCAAGTAGTGAGACTCTCAGCAACCTAGTGAGACCCTGTTTCAAAAAAAAAAACAATTAAAAGGTGTAGTCTGAAGGTAGAATGCCCCTAGTTCAATCTCTAATACCACAAAATAAATACAAAATAAAAACCGAGCCGGGTGTGGTGGCGCATGCTTGTCATCCCAGTACTTGGGAGGCTGAGACCGGAGGATCCGGGTTCGCGGCCAGCCTCAGCTACTTAGTGAGCCCTCCGCAACTTAGTGAGACCCTGTTTCCAAATAAAGAATAAAAAAATAGGGCCGGGGGTGTAGCTCGGAGGTAGAACGCCCCTGGGTTCAATCCCCGGTACTGCCAATAAATAAATAAATAAATAAATACAAACGGACAGTGTCAGGAGCTGGTGGGGATGTGCACCAGTTGGAGTTGTCATACATCACTGGTGGGAAAAATGTTCCAGCTGCCTCTGAAAATGGCTTGGTGGCGAGCCTTGACGTTGACCCATGCCCTTCCTGGAGCTAGGAATGCCCTTCTCTTACCCCTGGCCTTCAAATGCCACCCTCAGAAACAGCCCATGATCCAACGGGCTGGCCACGTCTCCCAGCCCAGGCTTTGCTCACGAAACATTCATTCATCCGTCTGTTCATTGATTCATTCATCAGATTTTTTTTTTTTTTTTGCGGTACCGGGGATTGAACCCAGGGGCGTTCTACCTCCGCGCTACGCCTCCGGCCCTATTTTTTCTCTTTATTTTGAAAGCGGGTCTCACTAAGTTGTGGAGGCCTCACTAAGTAGCTGAGGCTGGCCCCGAACCTGCGATCCTCCAGTCTCAGCCTTCCAAGTACTGGGATGACAAGTGTGCGCCACCACGCCCGGCTCATTAATCAGACTTTTATTGAGCACCTACTGTATGCCAGTCTGTGCACTGAGCTTTGGGGACATAATGGAACCAAAATGGACCCTGGTCCTGCCCTTGGAGAGCTTGGTTATGATGGGGGGAGAGGGACATTAGAAAAATAATCATATGCTGGGCCTGGTGGCGCACGCTTGTAATCCCAGTACTTTGGGAGGCAGAGACCGGAGGATCCGGGTTCGCGGCCAGCCTCAGCTACTTAGTGAGGCCCTCCGCAACTTCGTGAGACCCGGTTTCAAAATAAAGTATAAAAAATAGGGCCGGGGGTGTAGCACGGAGGTAGAACGCCCCTGCGTTCAATCCCCGGTACCGCAAAAAAATAATAATAATCATATAGTTATACTTAGATGACGAAGGTGATAGGTTTTGTTGGGGGGAATCCTGGGGGGGCCTCTGTTAACCTCCCACCCCCCCCCAAATCCAGGAAGGAGATGACCCATTTGCAGGTTCTGAGGGACAGCGGGGGCTGGAGCAGGGGGGTGAGGGCTGCGGGCAGAGGAGCGGCCTGGCGCCCTCTGGTGGCTGCTTCAGGGAGGACAGGCGGTGGGCACCTAAAGTAGGAGGCAGGACCAGGGCAGAGGGCACCGGGCTGGCCCAGGTGGAGGCAGAGAGGGGAGAAGGGGCAGAGGAGGGGGACGTGGGGTCAGAGACGACGGGAAGGACGTGCTAGTAGGTTGGATATAGGGCTGAGCAAGAAGGAAAGGAGCCCAGGATAGCATGGAGGTGTGTGGCCCAGCACTCGGGGTGTCGGGGGGCCGGAGACCGCCAGCTGGGCTCACTGGGCACCCTGATGGGGGCGCACGGGCCGGCTGAGGGCTGCTCCCCACCCCCTCCGCAGCCCTCCCCCGGGCCGGAGCTGTCCGGGGCCCCGGTGCTGAATCCCGCTGGTGGAAAGCGCCTGCCACGCGCGAGGCCCCGTCTCCCAGGATGGCGCTGCTCCGCGCTGGTTTCCGTCCCGCACACTCCCACGGACGGGGGCCACAGAGAACCAGGGGCTCGTTTTCGACCTTCCTTCTCCTGGAGAGGTTACTGCGCTTTTAAAGAGCGTGTTAAGAGCCGGGCGCGGTGGCACACGCTTGTAATCCCAGTACTTGGGAGGCTGAGACAGGAGGATCACAGGTTCGAGGCCAGCCTCAGCAAGTAGTGAGACCCTGTTTCTTTTTTTTTTTTTTTTT
>PVJS01048382.1:0-15076 GCA_004027185.1 Glis glis
TCTCTGTCTCTCTCTGTCTCTGTCTCTCTCTCTCTCTCTCTCTCTCTCTCTACTTAGTGAGGCGCCCTCCACAACTTCGTGAGACCCGGTTTCAAAATAAAGTATAAAAAAAAAATAGGGCCGGGGTCGTAGCGTGGAGGTAGAACGCCCCTGTGTTCAATCCCCGGTACCGCAAAAAAAAAAAATCTCTTAAAAAGATAAAGAATTTGAAATTATTTTATACTGCTTTGATTTTGTTTCAAAAGTTTTTTAAGGGGGAACGAATCATAATTTTATTCCTTCATTTGTAATTGTTTTGCAATAATTTATAAAATTTCAGATCTGTTACTACATTTATAAAATTTTTTATATATCCTTTCATTTTTTTCAAAAGAACATTGAATTGGTACTAAATGTAATCCTCTACTTTCTAAAGAATTTATATGGTTTATATCTTTGGCAGAAGGAAAAGATTCTTGTTCAAGGGAATTAACTGTATTAGAAGATCTGGTATAATTCTATGTATCAAACCATTAAGTGTAAGAATTAGTAGGCTTTTAAAATCAGAAAGCACTAAAATGTCACTTTTTTATCATAAGAATATCCAAGATTGGAAAAATAAGGAAAAAACAGTTTATCTTTTTTTAGTTGCCTGCTGACATTGGTTTTGTGGCTATTTTATCTGAATTATCTTTTATGTAGGGTCATAAATAAAGTAGAAGTCTCCTGAATATATGACTTAGCAAAATATGTGTCAAAGATGACTGCATACTATATTTAAAAATGCCTTTGAAAATATTTTTATTATTGAACATATTTTAGATATTCCCAAGTATAGGAAGACAGCACTGAAGAATTCTCTTGGTTTACATCCTTGTCTCCTTTAATTATGGCTGTCTAGTAAAATAAAAGCTAGCATTCAAGTCTCAAATAATTTATATCTTGAAAAGATACTTCTTCAATTTTTCCAAACTGGAAACACTTAGTTACTATATGATATATTCCATAGTAGATGTCCTTGTCCAAGAGAATGGACAATATGCTATTGCTAATCTTTGCTTATACTTGATTTTGTGACTTGTTACTATGCATATTTCCCAACTAAAATATCTTTCTATCCTGCTATACTACTAATATCCAGCTTGCCCATATACTACACATACAACATAATAAAGTTTCACAAATATCCTCCATTCCCATCTTAGAGAAATTTACTCTTCTTAAACAACTTGTTCCTTAAACTATGAAAAGCAATTTACACTTATTGACAGATATCTTACATTAGCACTATTTTTTTTTCTATGTTAAGAACTAAGTGGATGCCGGGCGTGGTGGCACATGCTTGTAATCCTAGTACTTGGGAGACTTGAGACAGAAGGATCGTAGGTTTGCAGCCAGCCTTAGCAGCTTGGGAGGCCCTCTGCAACTTAGTGAGACCCTATTTCAAAATAATGAATAAAACAGAGCTGGGGGTATAGCTCGGAGGTAGAATGCCTGCCCTGGGTTCCATCCCCAGTACCAAAAAAAAAAAAAAAAAAAAACTAAGTGGATGATTATCTATCTATCATCTATCTGATTTCCCTTCTTAAAGTGTTTATTGGAATTTGGCACTTTGTAAAAGCTTGATAGAGCTGTCAGTCAAGAATTGACTTTAGATCCACTGAGAGTTAAGAAAGTCTTAAATTATATGCTGTGTACTTTAACCTCCCTTACCTAGTGATTAAATGAAAATTTAATTATGTTTAAAAGTTTATAACTTATCTGGTTTAGCATAATATAAATTATTTCCTGACATCAATTTGAATGTATATCTTTTTTCTTTCTGGAAAAATAAATATTATTTAATAGTTATTCAAGAGTAGAAAGAGGAAGGAATGAGATATGAGGGATATGTGTATTTATTGACCTTTCTACTATTATAACTAGATAGATGATAGGTAGATAGATAGATAGATAGATAGATGATAGATGATAGATAGATGATATAATTTTTTAAAAGAGAAAACCTTTATTTTTCTTTAAAAAATGAGGATGTGCTAGGCATGGTTGTACATGTCTGTAATCACAGTGCTTCAGAGGCTGAGACAAGAGAATTGCAAGTTCAAGACCAGCCTCAGTATCTTAGCAAGAGCCTGTTTCAAAATAAAGAATAAAAAGGGCTGGGGGTGTATATCAGAGATAGAAAACCCCTGGTTTCAGTCCCTAGTACCACAAAAACAAACAAAAAGTCAGAAAATGAGGATGCCTACACAGCCATTAAACACTCTTCTCAGCCAGGTGCAGTGGTGCACACTTGTAATCCCAGTACTTGGGAGGCTGAGATCAGAGGATCCAGGTTCACGGCCAGCCTCAGCTACTTAGTGAGGCCCTGTGCAACTTAGTGAGACCCTGTTTCAAAATAAAGAACAAAAAATAGGGCTGGGGGTGTAGCCTGGAGGTAGAATGCCCCTGGGTTCAATCCCCAGTACCGCAAAAAAAAAAACAAAAAACACTGTTTTCTCTTGCCCATGTTGGGTTCATTTGAATCTGACAAAAGTGTTAAATCTGTTAGAACTACTGCTGGGAAGTGAAATAGGGTATTTTCATTTTTTAAATTTTATATAAGTTTATTAAGTAAATAATATGATTGCATATATATTTCCCCCACTGGTTAGCATATAGATTATATTTCCTTCTTTACAGTAAGCTACAAATGCATACTCTGAAAATAAGACTTGCCGAGAAAAATGTCCATGTAGTTATTACTGTGTTTACAAATAAAGAATGATATTTGGTAACATGTGGTTTCACATGAAGAATGTCATATACATGCTTCCAATATAAATTAAGAATTTTAGGATAAAAATAAAACTACAGACACAGCTATAGCATTATAGTGTTTGAACAGTTTAATTGGAGCGAATATAACAATAAAAAGTAAACCACTTAAGAAAAAGATAAACATGTATTTAAAATGCTTCCTATAAGGAATGATACAAAATCATTCTTTGGTTATAAAGTATGTTACAGAGCCGGGCGTGGTGGCGCACGCTTGTAATCCCAGTACTTTGGGAGGCGGAGACCGGAGGCTCCAGGTTCGCGGCCAGCCTCAGCTCTCTCTCTCTCTCTCTCTCTCTCTCTCTCTCTCTCTACCTAGTGAGGCCCTCCGCAACTTCGTGAGACCCAGTTTCAAAATAAAGCATAAAAAAATAGGGCCGGGGGTGTAGCGCGGAGGCAGAACGCCCCTGGGTTCAATCCCTGGTACCGCAAAAAAA
This sequence comes from Glis glis, assembly GCA_004027185.1. Taxonomy (NCBI): domain Eukaryota; kingdom Metazoa; phylum Chordata; class Mammalia; order Rodentia; family Gliridae; genus Glis; species Glis glis. Next base: position 3,234 of record PVJS01048382.1, read on the forward strand.
AAAAAAAAAGTATGTTAAAGATTGTTTCTCAGTGGTTTATAAGTCAAAATTATAAATTGGAGCTGGGGATGTAGCTCAGTGACAGAGGGCATGCTTAGCATGTAAAAGGCCCTGAGTTCTGGGTTTGATCTCGGGCACCATACACACACGCAAAAAATAAGTACCCAGGCATGGTGGCACATGCCTGTAATCTCAGTACTTACAAGGCTGAGACAGGAAGATTACAGGTTCTAGGACAGTCTCAGCGATATAGTGAGACTCTCAGCAACCTAGCAAAACTCTTGTTTCAAACTAAAAAATAAAAAAAGGTCTGTGAGTGTATCTCAGAGATAGATACCCCTTTTTTCAAACCTTAGTACTACACACACACACACACACACACACACACACACATACACACACACACAAAATAATAATAATAATAATAATAATAATAATGAGTAATTTGTTATTTGGTGCCACAGCTCCTTGAGTTTTGTGTGAGAAATGGGAAGTGCCCCTTCTGTAGTTCCTTTAATGAATACATGCAAATATGATTAGAATGATAACCTTGACCTTCAGTAATATAACACATACTATGAAACTACCTTATAATAGTCAAGATCTAGCACTTAAGTACTAAGGATTCAAGAGAGGCTTTAAGAGAAGCACAAAATAGACATGGCCCTGCCCTCAGACAGCTTTCAAACTTGTTACTGAGAAGAGACTAAACAAAAATTAAGAAACTGATAGGTATTAAGCTGAGGCAATGACTAAAAGGACAACCAGGGCTGAATGCAAGTAAGTTTCCCCAGTGTGCCAAGGGACAGGATGAATCATTGAACCCTCTACCCTGGGGATGATGAGAGCAGACAGCAGCGATGATGTCATGTTTTGGAAGGATTTGCAAAGCAGAGGGAGTGATTAGGAAATATGAACTCCACTTGCTTGATACCTGACCTTGTGTGCCTATTCCTTCATCCATATGTACCTTTTAAATATTTTCCAGTCATATTTCTGCTATAGTATCAACTTTCTCAACTAATTTTTTCCTGGATTTTTTCCTTCACCACCACTTAGACTCATACAGGATGTTGAGTCTATAAAAGAATATAAAAGAATATTTATAAAATATTAAATATATAAAAGAATATTTCCTGCACCCATTCCTCTTATTATATTGCATTGTTAATAGATTCAGCCCATTCTACATAAATAGCAAATTAAACATTAATGAAAGAGTCTATTCAATATATTGCTAAGGATATAATAAAGATGGTATATATCAGGATTGTTCAGGATAAAATATTTTTTCTCCAGAATGGTTATAAATAATGAACAACATTGATCTATAAAAACATTATGCTTTTATGATCAAATCAATAGCCTCTGAACTTTAGGACAAGATATTCTATAACTAAAGAAAATTTTACATATAGTTTTATCTTCTTTTCCCAAAAATATGTAAGAACTCTAAAAGAAAAAAATGGATATGATAATAATGCAAAAGATTACAATATAGAAAGTAATGAAATGCTAAAGTTACAGTATTGTGTCATGAAGTCATGGCTGGAATGCCTCCATTGCTGCCTTCACAGTTATTTTCATGACCCCTTTCATTGAATATTCCAATGGTCCCTCATGTTACCAGAGGTCTCTGTTTATTCCTTGAGTCGGAGAAAAAGAAATCTTTGGTAATTTGAAAAGTAGTTTGACAGGCATTGAAATATTCTATTTTCCTGAACACATAGCTCATTAATGTCAAGACAAAAAAATAAACCAGCCCTATAAATGATGATCTGAAAAAAAAAAGTCCAGCCTTCTCTGCTAAAGGCACTTCCTGAGTATAGCACTGTGACTGGTATGTTAATGAAGAAATGTTCGTTTTATTGTTCCAGATTCTCCCTGGCTCAAGATGTGTAGAGAAGTCTATTTACTTTTTCAGATCACTAGTGGCCCTTTGATGCATTTCTACTGCAGGGAAAGCATTAAGGTTGCGAATTTGTCTCAAGTTCACCAAACTATAGAGAGTCAAGTGTATATCACACTTAAATTGACATCTTCATTTCTTAAAATACCATAGCATCTTGATTCAGAAGCAAAGTCACATTAATTAAACAGTGCTCTGGAAAGGAGTGACCTGTCTGTAAACAGAAGCTCAGTAGCCTGAGGAGTAAACCCACAGCTTTAAAACAATCTCTGATCTCGTAGTAGGATTTTATTCACAAAAAAATTAGCAGCTTTTGAAAGTTTCTGATATTGCAGTAGGATTTTACCCACAAGATATTGGAGTCTGCCATTTTTTACTTGTACATTATATATTTAAATATATGCTTTCTGACTTTAAAAATCTTTATAAATTTTGGATCATCAAAAGATAACTGCATGTAGGTAATAAAAAGAGAGAAACAATTGTATGACTTTTCTTATCAAATATTTACAAAAAGCCGGGTGTGGTGGTGCACGCTTGTAATCCCTGTAAGTTTGGGAGGCGGAGACCGGAGGATCCAGGTTCGCGGGCAGCCTCAGCTCTCTCTCTCTCTCTCTCTCTCTCTCTCTCTCTCTCTCCCTCCCTCTCTCTCTCTCTCTCTCTCTCTCTCTCTCTCTCTCTCTACCTAGTGAGGCCCTCCGCAACTTCGTGAGACCCGGTTTCAAAATAAAATATAAAAAAATAGGGCCGGGGGTGTAGCGCGGAGGTAGAACGCCCCTGGGTTCAATCCCTGGTACTGCAAAAAAAAATTTACAAAAGACCATACCTCCACTGAAAACTTGACTTCTTTTAAGTAAACTAAAATTCAATGAATTCTTCTTGAGGATACTCTGGGTGACATTTTGCTCTTTCATTATTACACTTTAATTCAAGAGCAAAATTACCATGGTATTAACAAAAGCATACTTCTTCCAAACACAGGACTCATTCCAATTTTTTAGGTTGTTATTTCGTTGTAGCTTTTGCCATTTAACATTGGCTTTCCTTGATAATATTACAGTGCTCTTTTCATGGAGACAAGGGTGTAGTTTGTGGTTAATTTTGCTTTTTCATTTCAAAAATATTTTGACAGTGCATCACTCGGGAGCTGTTACAGCACATTTGAAATAAATGTCTGTTGTGGCAGAGGACATAGAGTTGACACATTAGAAATCATAAATAATAATAATGCTTCCCATTCATATCTCATCTATCATCCACAGGGGCCCAGAGTGCTCAGCACATGTCAGGGAAGGATTATCATACAGCAGGCCTAAACATTTTCACAGTTATACTGTATGAAATGCCGATCATATGTCTACTTCCAGTATTATGGCTAAGATTATGAGCTGAGACATGTTTTCTATCTTCAAAACTGGAGGTAGAGATAGTTATGGATAGTCAGGGAGGGAGGCAGGTGGAAGATTCCATGGGCTTTGTCAATCTCATCATTCCAGGCTGCCTTTGCTATGCACATTATTGCCCTGTGGATTGCTAAGTCTTGAAGTGGAAGAGGAACTTGCCAACCCCCTCACTTCATTGTAGAGTATTGGATCAAACTTTGCTTCTGTGTCTGAGAATAAACTTCCTTAATTTAGTCTCTCTCTGTATGTACACATAGCTTCTCCCCTCCAACTCACTCCTTCCCTACCACCTACAAAGACATGTAAGCCAATCACCCCATTGAACTTAATTCAGTCTGTTCAAGCTGAGTTAACTGGAACTCGAAGAAAGGACCCTATGTGAAAGGAAAGTGCTTTCACCTTCTGTGCCCAGGTCCACGTGGCTCCTTTTGCTCCCCGTATTTGGGGTCTCTACTCTTTTTACCTAATTTCTTTGGTCTTTATATAACATTAGTCTTCACTTCACTTTTAGTCCATGGTTTGTCTAAAAATAAAAATATCTTCACTTTTTTCCATGCTCAGTAAAACCCCAGGGAGAGGAAGATAACTGAACCTGATTGCACAATTACATTTTAACTTGAAAACTATTCATCCATTTAACTCATGGATATTTGTTGAGTGCCCATATTGTGATAGATACTGTTAGAACTATCATTGCTTTGGAGATTTATGTCTAAGACTCTCAAATTTGTAAAAGAAATAGTTTTATTCAATTTTGCATATGAGAGGTTATGTCTTTTTTTAATTTATTTTCAATATGCTTTTATTGGTGCATTATAGTCTCACATCATATTGTAAATCATGTTGACAGTAACATACATGCACACAGCAATTGGTACCCCCCCGCCTCCCCATCTCCCCCCTTCCCAATACAGAGTACTGAGATTGACATTAGTATTTTTATATATGTACACATAGTCGATGGTAGTAATTCCTTCAATAAACCTCACTCTTCCCCCTCCCTTCCCCTTAGACCACCTCCCTGGCTCCACTGAGGTTTTTCCTCCATTATCTGGAGTCCCTCTGGTATCCCAATTACTCCCTAACTTGTGCATAGTAGAGAAAACATATGACCCTTCACTTTCTGTGACTGGCTAATCTCACTTAACACTTAATGTTCTCCAGGTCCTTCCATTTTCTTGCAAATTACATAATTTTGTTCTTCTTTATTGCTGAGTAGAATTCCACTGTGTGTATATCCCATAATTTTGTAATCCATTCATCTGCTGATGGATACCTAGGTTGGTTCCGTAATTTGGCTATTGTGAACTGTGCTGCTATGGCTGAGGTTCACAGTCAGAATGCCCATTGATTACAGAACATGCTTCGGGTCATCAGTGTGGTTTGAGCCATGTCAATCTTTGACTCTCTGTGTCACTCTTGCCTGTTGCCTCCTTTATTAAGTTTAATGGTTTAACATAATAAACAATCCCTGCATTTCCTTTCTTTTCTTTCATTCATTATTACTGAGACATGCAACTCACCTTTAAAAAAGATATGTCATAAATATTACACCCAGGGAGGAACAGAGGCCGCACACACAGGCCAGCCTCTGTCCTCCCTAGCTGGGGGCTTTTTCCTTAGGAGCAATTCTTGTTTACCTTTCTAGTGAGGGGAGTTGGTGACCATTCATTATCATTTCTAAGTTTTTCCCATTTCTTCTTCCTTACTCCAACCACAGTCTTCTGCCTGCTACAGTGAGATGAGCTGAAAACAGTTTTCACTGCCTGATTACAAAATGTCCACATCAAAGAAAGGGCAGACCTTTGTCTCTCCTGGCATGCTTTTCCTGCCTTCCACCTATCATTAAAGGGAAATGGAGATATTCTGACCAGAAAGTGTGTAGAAAGTGTCTCCTGTGCTAGGTCAGTTGGGTCTATTGTGCAATCTAGGGATACTTGGAAGGAATTAGATAATTGTAACTACAATCTAATAATTGTAGTTTTTTAGGGTTGTGGAAAAGCAAAGACCTTTCATTCTCCTTAAATAGCCAAAGCCTAGAAGAAATAAAGAGAGAAGCATTAAAAAATCCTAATAGCTGCTCTGATGTTGGTTTAAGATAAGATAAAACAAAATCTCATTAGCATCATGTAGAACACATCACTAGCATAGCATTAGATCAAAAGGTTAGACTCTGGGTAAATAGCAAAACAAGAGACAGGAGTTTTGACTACACTGGCTATGATAGCATTATCTAATATAAAGAAGCCTGGCCACTTTTAATATTTCAGCAAAAATGGGATTTGTTACATTGGATTATTTTTTAATTTTTAATTGGGCTAGATTATGCTAGATAATTATGCTAGATTATTGCCTAGAAAGATTATGGGAAAAGAATAGAGAACAGTGGTTAAGAATCCAAGCCCTAGAATCAAGTTGCTGGAGTTCACAGAAAGGTTTTATTAATTTCTTGCTATACTATATGACTTTGGACAAGTTACTTAACATCCTTATGCCTCAATCTATAAAAAGAGAGTTGATGAGCTGGTGACATACGCTTGTAATCCCAGTACTTGGGAGGCTGAGACAGGAGGATCACAGGTTCGTGGCCAGCCTCAGCAACTTAGTGAGGCCCTCTGCAATTTAGTGAGACCTTGTCTCAAAATAAAATAAAATAAGGCTGGGGGTGTAGCTCAGAGGTAGAATGCCCCTGGGTTCAATCCCCAGAACCCGCCCACCCCAATGAAAACTAGAAAGGGCTTGTTACCTATGCATGATGATGGAATTGGTGGAGAGTTGGCACTGTAACTGATATTTTTTGTGAATTATAACTCATTTATCTTAAACAAAAATAGAGAGGCAAATGCATTTGTTCCTTAAATATGCTAATCTCTACTTTCTAAATATCAGATTAAAAGGGACAAGTAAAAATATAAACAGAGTTATAAAAGAGTAAAAGTGGTATCTCAAACACAGCCTTGGAGAACATTTCATACTTATTTCTTCTTTGCTTTTATTCTTCTAGTAATCCATGTCTCTGTTTTGATCAGGACATAGATGACTCATTTTTTCATGAGAAAAGACTCTGATTTAAATATGAAACATTCTAGGTTGTCAACAGAACATTACAGTTTTTACCAACTTGAAGAAGCAAGAAAAAGAATGCCAGGATACTTTTAGGAATACAAAATCCCAACTTTTCTGTTCTTCCTCTGCCCAAAAATATGCCTATATCCAGTGTGAGCTTATTTCTTCAAATTTAGTGTTATGTAATGGAAAGTGATTCATTTCTAGACCCAGCATTGCTTTGACCAAGCTATATAATCATGCCTAAGTTTATTCATTTCTTTGAGCTTCAATTTTCTTGTATAAAAAATAAGAACAAAAGGGAAAAATGTAAAGGAAAAAAGCAATAAGAATGCACTTAATATCTACCTATCTCCAGTTTTGTATGATTCTTTGCCTATTTCTTTAACTGTGTTTACCCATAAAATAAAAGTTCTCATGTGATTTAAAGGAAGGGAAGCTTGAGGATTCATATACATTCCAAACAAGGGAAAGTCTATACCTAGAGCTTTCTATGCTTTCTAGAGGTAGGCAATTGGACCAGTTTCTAAGTAATAAGGCAAGAACCCATTTTTTATAAAAATAAAATCATGTAAATATAAATTTAGTTGCCTGTTGGCGTTTATTTTTCATAGGTAGGCATTAGCTATGCTTATAAACAAACAGAAGAGTGCACATTTGAGAAAGGCTTTAATTCCACCGCTAATTTAATGTTTGTCCTCTGCTTATATCAGTATATAATCCTTTGGGTGTGACCCTTGCTGCTACTCACTGAACATCTTTATTTCTATGTATCTGCCAATCTGAATTAATTGGTCATTAAAACACTTCCTCACACAATTTTCAGCAAAGTTCCAGATCTTTCAAAATAGAAAAGTTTGAAAAGATTAGAGTTAGTTTTAACATCTTGGATCATCGATATGAGCTTGAAATTCCATGTTAGAGAAGCACTTTAGAGTTTCTTCCTATAGTGACTTCATATCATGCCTCTAAGGAAATACATATTGTCTGTGCTATTAAGAGTTTATTTTGTGCTGGTCTGGTCCCTGGAGATGTTATTTCCTTGAGGAGCTGGGCCTGGTAACCGAAAACACCTTGCAGCAGGACCAGAGACAACTGGATTTTAGAACACCTCATCTCCTGCCTGGCTACAGTACCTCAGTCTCTGCCCTCCTGAGACATGATGTTGTGTGCAAGGGGCTTACACGATCAACAAACTGGTCAGAAGAAGGGAGATGTTTATGGAGAAATCCTTCTGATCCATGGTTCTAGAAGGCTGGTCGCAGATTCGTGTTTCTAGGTCTGTTTATTCTTTGCATCAAATCTGACTTGGATTTTACAAAAGAATGTGGCCTTAATATCAGGTCCCAAGGAAGCCTGTTGAATTCAGCAGGAGGAAAGGAGAACATTCAAGAGAAATTTTTGGTTTATGGTACCCAGTATTACCAAAATGGGACAGAAATTAGCTCGGCCATCCCAACTAATCGCAGTAAGTACAGGGTTTTCTACATGTAGAGATGAATATTTGACTTCCCACTGAGTTGGTTCTATGTGAATATCATTTGGGATTCTCTTTTTATAATTTGGACAATTTTTTGGACAAATTTTTTGGCTCATATATTTATTTTGCTTTGCTTTTTAGACAACATGGATTTGATAAATTAAAACCTAATCTGTTTTCAAGATACAAATTGCACAATATACTTATGTTGTCAACTATGGTCCTAGAATGATGGATTCATATAAATGGTGATGATGGATTCATGTAAAGGGTGTGCAACAATATATTTAATCCACCACAAATTAGAATAACTGTCCATGAACCCAGATTATGCCTTAGAACTCCTGAAGTCTGAGAAAAAGCAGTGATTGGGAGAATAAAAATTTCAGCCATAATTCTAGATTGATTATAGCAGTTATGCAAATGTAATTATAATTTTCTGTGCAGGAAAACATATTCAAATAGAAAGCACTGCAGTGATATTATTCAGAAGATACTCTGGTGAATAGTTCTACTGTAAGGAAGAATTTGGTGTATTCTAATAACTGTCAGGCAATCATTATGATTGTATTACTGTACTGTATAATTTTCTTGAATTGAATATGTCTCTCTCTTTGTACAAATTTAATTACCAAAAGTAATGACAAACCTTAGTAAATATGCTAATTGTACACAATAGCAATTTTCTCCAGGTAGGCATAAAATCCTTGAAAGGATTTGTTTGTACTTCTAAAGGAAGAAGATCGTGCAGAAAACTCGTAGGACAGCCACTGAGGACAGCTGGTATTGGCTGTGATATTCATTAAAATCAAGGTGTGGGGTACCTCCCCTCCAGAAAATAAATTTTATATAAATTATATTTTATGCTCTGAGACTTTACACTGCTAAGTCTCCAAAAGTCATGTAATGGACTGAATGAGGGAAATAAAGAATTCCATCTTTAATGTTCTTTGAGTCTGATCTTAGAAATTCTTCTTAAGCTTGCATGTTTATTGAAAACCTTCTGACTAGGTGGCTGCAAAGATTATGGCAATAGCTACCAAAGTTCTGCTCATGGCAGTGGCTACCGAATGATCAAGGCCAGTGGAGCTCTCTTGGCCATTATAGAGGCCATCATCAAACATCTGCTATTGTCCTAAATGCTCTTCACTTCTACATAAAGATTGTAAAAACACTTGGCTAAAGTGTTTAAAGGAAGACTCAGCTAAAAGTCTAGGCTAAACTATTAGTTTTTAATTGAACTTTTTGGAAAAAAAATAGTTTGTGCTTTAGTTTGTGGTTGTTGATTGGAACCATCCTGAGCTTTCTGGGTCACAGTGATTTGCTACTTTGCAGAGATGTTTCTCATTAATTTTTATGAAGAAAATTGACTCTCTTAAAATCTTTATAATTAAAATGGGTAACACCCTCCCCCAACTCTGCACACACACCCTAGTGATATCATGGTTCTTGTAATAGAGTCATTTTGCTGCTTCAGGTAAGAAAAGTGTTGAGTGACGCTTTTTGTAAAATTAGCAGACCAGAAAGAAAACTCCAAATCTGAAGTGGAGTGTTCTTTTTCCTCTCCCTCATATGCAAGATTTTGAAAACATACTCTCTACTTGTACTTATATTTGCCAGGCACTTCAGATTCCATAGGAGTTTTGTCTATGAACTTAAGTTACTATATGCATATCTTACATGGTGTTTAAACTCGCCTTCTAGACTTCTGTAAGGAAGATGGGATCAAAAGAAACATAAGATGCCATCCCTCATTAAAGGAGTTTCTAATCCAATGGATTTCACCTAGTTCCTGACTTCCAAGCTTTTTTACACTTGCTAAAACTTAGTAAACATGGCTCTTTCCACATCTAAAAGGTAAAGGAGGCTAATTACCCCCTAAGAGAACATGAAGAAGAAATAAAATTCAGATCAGAATTTAGTTCTCTCAGTGTGTTCAATCCATTACTTACAAACTAATTTATAGTGGGTCCAAAGACTCTTGCTTGGCATCTGTGTCATCTAATCTAAGATACTTAGAGAACCATGGGTTTGGTCAATGCTGTTTAAAACATCCAATCTCTTCCTCACAGGATATCTAGATACTTGGGGATATGTGATCAATAGGGCAAGTATCATGATGCTTGTTCAATCTCATCTATACTCTTGGAGATGGTTATACAAATTTAAAAAAGAGAGAAAAATTCTTTCATTAGATCCTTGATAGAGCTTTTGGACTCAACATCTGAGAATCATTACATAGCCAGAACTGGTTGCTGGGAAGGGTGAATGTATTAGACCATTTTCTGTTACTATAACAAAATACCTGAGAGGGGGTACTTTATAAAGAAAAGGGGCTTATTTAGCTTACAGTTCTGGAGGTTTAAGGGCATGGTGCCAGCACTGACTCAGTTCTGGTGAGGGTGCCTGTGGCTATGTTTGTTACAGAGTGGTGAGAGGACAATCTTGCTCCTTTGTAACAACTCACTCTCACAGGTACTAACTGGGGCCCCACAAGAACCATATCAATTCCTTCAGAGAGTAGCACCTCCAATGACCCAATCACCTTGCACAAGTCCCCACGCCTAAAGTGGGGACTTTAGGTGCCACCACCTCTCACACTGCCACACTAGAGACCAAGCTTCCAACACATAAGTCCTTGAGAGACAAACAACATTTAAACCATATCAATGAATTCTCATATTCTTCTGATAATATTGGGAGTTAGAATAATTCTTTTTCCACTGGGGTATTTTAGGGAGTCAAAATATACATTAGGTTGCCCAAGAGGCTGAAATTTTACACCTGTTACCCCACGGTGATTGGTAATACTGCCCCTTCCACTCAAATACTGTCCTGATTTGAATACATTAGAATATTACAATTAAAGAGCATTATATCTTTGCAAATTTTAAAGCTTAAATATTCATTTTTCCTTCTGGATAGCTCTTCCTAAGAAAAGTCCTTATTAGTCACAGTATGAGCATGAACTACCTAGGTACCATAATTTGTCTATTTGTGCTTAAAACCTTGGGCATCCATTCATGGAGAGAAAGAATTTGGATATCCTACTAAATTGGAATGGCATCCAGTTTCAGAAAAAAAATACCATGTAATTTCTATTCTGGAATTTATTCCATGGTACTTTAGTATTTATTTGCCTTTTTATTTTTCAAACTTTTCAAAACTATCCGTTTGCATGAAAAAATACATTTCTACTTTTCAGGCATATAGAGGCCTAACATCAGACAGCATAAATCTGTCCTTCTAAAACAAATACAGCCTATGCTTTCTGAATGGGATCCACCACTCATCACTATTACGAGAACCCCAAGAATGGAGCTCCTCGTTTCCAAATATAAAGGAGTTTCTAGGATAAAACAAACAGTCCAGAAATGTATAACCTCATACATGTTAGATGTTTTCAAAGCTTAAAAATAGGAAGAATGGTTTCATTTTCCTTTGCATTTCCAAAATTGTCCTCACTTCATTAAAAACAGAATATTTCATAACACGTTGTCCTAATAAAATAAGATGCATTTAAAGGTACTTCTGTTTTCTCCATGAGAGTACCCTTCATGCACACTGACCTACTTTAAGTTTTGGCTGTTTGGATATAAAGAAAAATATGCTAAATGATACTCTACTATGTTCTTTCACTTTTATTTAATGTTAAGAGTAACTTGCTTAGTTTTTTCCCCTTGATAGCTCAGAAACTTAGTTATAAGGGACTTTGAAGGTCAGATAGTTCCACTGCCTATCTAGTGCAGAAATTTCCTTTAATAATATTCTTCAAAGCCGGGTGTGTTGGCGCACGCTTGTAATCCCAGTACTTTGGGAGGCGGAGACCGGAGGATCCGGGTTCGGGGCCAGCCTCAGCTCTCTCTCTCTCTCTTGCTCTCTCTCTCCCTGTCTCTCTCTCTCTCTCTCTCTCTTTCTCTCTCTCTCTCTCTCTCCTTAGTGAGGCCCTCCGCAACTTCGTGAGACCCAGTTTCAAAATAAAGTA